>JAXQKE010000028.1:82048-104523 GCA_037042355.1 Candida sp. Y128-05E | reverse complement strand
ATAGATTTGATCACTTCAATACCCTTGTTTCTAACAGTTTTATCCCAAAAGCTAAGAGCATAGTTAATTGCATTTAAAAAAGCAATTTCACTAATATATGCTTTTCCTTCTTGATCGTTAACTGAAAATGGTCTTTCCTTTTTAATTTTGTCAATGACAGATGTTCCAAGGTATAGCAAAGTGAAGTGCGTAGTAATTCCATCAATCAATGCACTAGCTTCATCGCGAATTTCTGGGATGGAGATAGAGAAAAATAAAATCTCCAACAAACGAAGAAATAACTGTTGCTGTCTATCTAATTTCCCAGAATCTGTTATAGCGGACTCTTCTAAATCCTTTACATCAGTTGGCTTATCTGATATCAAGTATTCCACATTTTCAGAAATGAACTGTGCATAGTTTTTAGGAATTGGTGTTGTATCGATGAATAACTTCAATATACTCGATAAATATTTGAATGCACTGATTCTGTAATGGACCTTCAATCTAGGATCTTCTAATAACTTAATTGCCGTGGAAACACCCAGGGTTATAGAAACTGGGATTTGACCATTCAAACCATGAATTTGGAATAATGCCTTTATTTCTTGATCCAAAGCAGATTGAGTTACCAATTTATTACAGGGTTTAAAATGCTTATGATTCCTACCTCCAAGTTTTCCAAGAATCCTAATTGCAGTGTGTGAATGTTGATGGTGGTATGGAACTGGCTCCAAATGTTTCCATAATGCAGTCATAATTTCGTCAATAACAGGTTCAATCATTGGATCGAAATACTCAGCAGTCAAGTTATCCACACATAATTCGAATGTTCGTAAACCTTGACTGACTAATTCCTGTGTTCCGTTCAAAGCATACACTAATGGTCTAGTTAGATAATTCAAATGAGGTACCAACACAGAAAGTCGAACTGGAACCGTCAAGCACAACTCAACATAAATGTCCCTGATATACGGCCTTCTGGCATTTGCAATCAATTTATTTAAACTCTCCAAAAGCACAGGCAAAATAGGCATTATCTCCTTGTACAAACTCTCAAATCTTCCACCACTTATACTTCGGAATAGAATTCTCACCAAATATGAATATACAATAGGTTCTTCAGCCTTTGTCGCAAGTTGTAATGAATCCAATATCAAGTGATTCAAATGTGGCAAAAGCACACTTTCATTTGTTGTGGGGAATAGATTCACAGACATGAAACATAATTTGAATAATCTAATTAAAATATTAGATTTCACCAATTCGACTTTTCCTAATTGATCCAAATTAGCTCGCAAAAACGCAATTAATATACTTGAAAAGTTTGCAGATGTAACTTCACTAGCTAAGAAGAATTGTGGAATATGAAGTAAAGCAGCATTTTCCAACATTGATTCAAACATAAAAGGCAATTCATAGTTAACTATTTCGTTGAATGCAGCTGGGTCAATGTGGATGAATATTGTGGCAAATATTTCCATCAAGTCTTTCTCTTCTTTAGAAGAAGTAATTGGTAAATTAGGACCACCTGTTGAAAGGTCAAATTGAGAAGTCTGTGAAATGGTTGTTTTTGGTTTGGTCACAGAAAAGAATCGTAAACAATTAATACCACCTCTGAATAACGCCCGCAAGATGCAAACTTCTTCATAAGATCTTATTCTAGCAGAATCATTCCATTTATCATAGTTGATCGGTTGTCCTGGATTCTTTGGATCAGTTTGAGTTGGTTGTGGGGGTACTGGTGGATTACAATTTTTCAATCCAAATATAACTGATTTCAAAAAAGTCATCAAAGTTCTGAATAAATACCTGGCATCTTTTAAAAGATCAGAATTGCTAGATCCTGGGTTAGATGCAATTGGTGAAAAGGAATCAATATTGAATAGATCGATAAGTTTCTCAGATTCCTTTTTGTCATTAGCTTCATCATCATCAATATCCATTTTATCAGTCGTATCCAGTACTTTTACTTGATTTGTGGTATCAGCATCAATCATTTCGGTATCATTATTAGGTATTACATCAACATTTTCATAATTAGTCAAAGATAATGATTCTTGGGCTTTTCTTGAAGAATATCGTTCAATGGCATTTTTCGATTCCGATTCTTTAACTGTTCTCTTCTTTTCGAATTCTTCATGCTTGGATAAAATGTAATCGTATTTTCTATTCAAACTGTCGAATCTTTTGGAATAAGCATCAATAATGAACATGAAGAGTTGTCTTCCTTCTAATTTATTGGGTAATTTCATGATTCGTTCCACTAAATTCAACAACAATTTAGCACTCATAATTTGTACTGTTAAGGCCAATGAATCATCTTTGAGCAAATCACAATAAATAGTTACCGTGGACCATATTTGTTTTGGAGTTAATTCATTTCTGACATTATGGATGAAATCAGCAACAGTGGAATAAGCCAACGGTCTCAAAGTTTCATAAGAAGTTAATCCGCAACCAATTAAGATCTTTTCGTTAAACAACAATTCAATTTTGGGGATGAAATGAGTTCTGAAAGAAGTTGATAGAATGTGTCTTGTAGCATGGAGTAATTCTTTACGAGCAATCGATAATTCAGCAGGACAATCTTGTAACAATCTTAGTATAACATCGGGAACGACATTAGATAAATCCTGAGCTAGGTTTTGACTGGCATAACCTCGAATGAAAACATAAGCTAAAAACGAAGCGGCTTTGACTTGGGCCAAGATAAAATCTGAATATGCTTGTCTGTTGGTAATTGCTGGGGAAATGGAAGTGGTAATTTTCCCTAATTTGGAAGCTTCTTCACGGAATTGTTTTTGATCGTCAACTTGTAAAGTTAAAATTTGAATAATCTTGGGTAAAAATAACGTTAACGAAGATGTGATCAAAGGTTTATATGATGAGTATAGGGAAACCATGGTTATAGGACACTCAGCCAAAGTTTTAAAAGAAAACATTGCCTTGACTAAAGTTTTTGAAACAGTTTCGTCGAAATTAGGTGCAGATAGATCATTATTATCTGGTTTGATATCATTATCGCTGTCATCATTAGCATGGTTGAAAGTGTCTTCGACAGTTTTGGGCATATTATCGTAGATTTGATTTATGATATCAACAAAAGGTTTTACCTTTTCACTTAATTTCGATTTATAAGATTTATGTAAACTGGTAATGATTTTCATACATAAGACCCCATTGTCTTCGTTTTCTTCTGTCAAAATGGCAACTAAAACATCCATAATTTCTTCAGCAAAAGGTTCGAAAGTCTCATTCATTATCGATCTATGAATAATTTCCAATATACAATTTCTTAACTTGTGTTCAGGAGATTGGTTTAAGAATGACACTGGAACATCTTTTAAGTATTTAAGAAAGATTGGTGATAAACTCTTTAAGAAATACTCGTATTCATTAGTACCAGTGAAACTGTCTATAGTATCCAATAATTCAGATAAAACCGAGTGGATTTCCTTATAATCTGAAGTTCCATTGAGCCTATCAACAAAGGCATCAAGTTGTGTGGTGTAAGACATGATATAGAATTAAAATAGTCTTTAAAAACACCAAAAACAACGTAAAATCCACGTTAAAGGTTTCTGACAGGTATTGTTTACTATGGAGGGAAATGGTTGAAAAAATTGAGTGGGAATTCAAATTGAAGAAATTTGAGATTTACGCGTGATAATCATGTGATAATCATGTGAATTGGTTGCGCTACCATCTGCACCATAAGAAAATATCTTTAAACTTTAAACTAGACAAAACTATAACTATAACTAAACTTTATGTGGAACATAATTGATTTGAGCATCTTGTTTAGGTCTGGCTCTTTTTAAATCAGTAAATAAAGTAAACCCAGATCCTATAGCTACTATTAATATCATTGCAAATGCTGTCCATGTCATAGCATCTGCTCTAGTTCCTCTACTTAACATCACCAGATACATTGATGCAGGTCCTACCACCTCTTGTGCAGCAGTAACCGCAGAATGTTGTAACATTGCTCCCAACCCCCATAGTAAACTCATCAATACTGAAAATCCTACTATAGCATACCTTACCATAAACACTCCAGGTACAAAAGGCAAACTCACATAGCATAATAGTAATAATATAATAATCATTACAATGATTGTTGCAATCAAGATATTAGGGTGCGATGAATTGGAATATTTCTCAGTCAACTCAATCAAATCTAGTCTAGAACTAGAATTAGATATTAATGGTACGGCAGTATTGCCAATATAATCTTGTAATACTCCATACTTAGAACATGTAGTATCTTCTCCTGTCTGTATACATGCACTCAAATAACCTATATTGATAACAACCGTACTTAAATTAGAACTGGAACTGGAGTTCGAATTATAATATGCTTCCACTCTACTATATAAATCACTCGTTTCATTAAACTCCAACTGTGCCAAATACACCAGCGAATACATTGAAGCAGTACCCACACATCCTAATAATAAAAATGCCAACAACACAGTAGATATGAATCCTAGCAAAATAGTAAATAATTTAACCGACCGATCAATAGTAAATAACTGCATAATGTGATATTTGGTATGGTAATGATATACTATTCTATATATGTTTATATATAATAGTAACTTTCATTTGAAATCACTTTGAAACAATTGCTGCGAAAAAAAATATTAATGGGTATTTTTTTTTTGCAACCAAATTGAAACATTGGAAAAACTTTACAGAAACATTACCCAGTAAAACTAGCTCTAGAATGTATAAGTGATAGTAACGATAGTTCTAGAGCTATAGTTCTAGAGCGGACTATGTAATTATGTAAGGGCTAGATAGTATATGGCTGAGAAAAAATACCCAGACGCTACAAACCTGGTGTGTGTTATATTTGGTCGTTGAAACCACAAGTCTATTTTTAGTGGAAAGTAATAACACTTTTGTTGTGTGTCATTTTGTTAGACTCAGAAAGAGTTCGATATGTTTACTGAGGTTTTCAAAGGTTCTTTGAGGAAGGATATAGTGGCCATGGAAGATTTACTGCGTATTATATCTCTGAGTGTTACGGGAAAGTATCTGGTCTGTAATTGTATGCTTTTTTTTGTCGTTTTTTTCTTGACTTCAAAACTACCACATTTTACGATAAAACATTTCCAAACAAATCTTGATAATTTGTATTAACTAGATGAGTAGTTCATCTACGTTGTATTAGTAAAAAGTATATTAATAGCAAATGTCATGGTTTCAATTCCAATATTTATTATAGGTATATTACTAGTGTATGCCATGGGATCTAAAATCTAATTCAAATAATCATTATAGGTATATTAATATCAAATGCCATGGGATCTAAATCTAATTCTCTGAGCTCTATTTAAGAACAGAAAGTACAAACACATAAATTATTCTCAAAACAAGAATCGTGGTCAAGGCGGGGATGAATGGGGTCAAAATCTCCCACCAGTTTCTTAATTTCAAATCGGCGATAACTGTTTCTTGGTTGATTTTATTAACATTATTAAAAGTACCAGTTTTGTAAAAGTAGGCCAATTGTTTATCTTTTTCGTACCACACATCATTTAACCACGATTCAAATGCAAGTAAATCGGCAGGATCGGCTTGGTCGATATCCTCGGTTTCTTCACCTAAGGGTATATCTTTAATTTTGAACTCACGAACATAATAATTGATGGTTGGAGGGCCGTACCCTAAGAAATAATGACGTTTCAACGAGAATTTGATTTCACCATATTCCTCTGGTTTCAAATTTCCATAACCAGTGGTGAAATCATACACCACTTCGACGGTATTTCTTAATTTACGTAATGCCAAAAACAATCCTCTTGTTCTTGGTAAAAGAACATGATTAAGTTTGGGGATATTTTTATCCAAGCAAAATTGAGCTGATTTCTTGGTGGTTCTATCGGAAGTGACGGTGCCTTCAGGGAATATAATAAGCTGGTAAGGCCATTTTTGGTCGGTGGTACCTGGGGGCCACTTGATTGAGGTTGATTTTTCCGATGCAACTTGCTGAACTCCATTAGCTGGCCCCATTCCTCTGGCGTTAGCGTCAATTTCGTTCAATTGGCTGGTAAGGGTAAACTTATCATTGACCCATTTTCTGGTTAAAAATAAGAATTTATAATTCTTCATTCCGTAACCTAAAACTGGGATTTTGGACATATCTTTTAATATAATGTATACCGAACGAGAAAGATTTGCGGTGTAACTAATCCACCATAAATATAACCAATCGGTATATATTTGATGATTCGAGATCAACACTGAATTGGGAGCTAAATTTGATACCAAATTATCATTTTCGTCAACGTTAAAAAGGTCGTTATTTTCCGAACTGTCCCAAGTTATCAATACCTGTGAAGGATTAATCAATCTAGTTAAGAAAGTCATAATTATCACAAAATAATCTTTAGTTAAGTTAATGATTGCTTGTAAATATTGTGGTAGATGAGCTAAATCTCTGAAGAAAAGGTTTGCCATGACTTGAGTATAGGCAGCGGAGAGGATACCACCAAAGAAGATGACGCTGACAATGACAGTTCGCATAAAGGCCACTGGCCATGCATGTCTCAAAGTCATCGAGTGGTAGTCTTGATATTATTAAAGTTGTTGGTGACTGGTGATTTAAATATGATTTGATTACGTAAGAAGAAGCTGATAATGTGGCAAATATAAAAGAATGGGTTCTACACAGGTAAAGTATTTGGAATGGATCAAACGGATGGTCAGGAAGAAGAAGTTATGGTGTTGGTGTAGAATGTAGAAATTAGCTGCTCTAATAAATGTGAAGTGGTGACGAAATTGGTACTCTTGATCGTCACACCACATCAAAAATTAAAAAATCACATCCCGAGAACAAAATATTGAACGATATCAGTTGAAATATTCACAACAAAATCTACCTAATTATCAAACTCAATAATTGCAAATCAAAGGTTGTTGGTTTTTGTCCGTCTGTTTTACCGTTTTTAGTAATTTTCTTCTTGGCTGCGAAAAATCACACATCATAAAAATTGTTGTGAACGATGTTCGTTGGCTGATTGAACCGACAAGTAAATAGTGGATTAGCTACTTATGTATTTATGTAACGATTAGTTCCCATATAAAGCTAAAAAAACAAACTAGATTTTACCCAACAACCAACAATACATACCCATGATATTGACAATAGAATTTCATGCAAGAAGAGATTACGAAATACGGGGAACTATAGATTGATTAAACAGATGAGCGAATTTTGACTACTACATCCAGTTCAAGGTACAATTTGCCTTTGAAAGACTTTTGATTAAGGTGTACTAAATGATCCCTCAAATGAATCACAAGCTATTCGACAGATGGTGAAAATCTATGACTGACCCCAAATTTGACAATACCATGTCAGATTTGTCTATTGTCTGAAAAAGATTCGATTTTCAGTCTTCAAAGAGATGTCATATAAAAATATGTTGGCAATTGTCAATTCCTGTGCAATACTTGAAACTTCAAATTAATACAAGTTGTACCTAGCCGATAATTTTAGTTCATGCATATTAATCCCCATTGAGGCTAGCGATAAATCCTTTGATAACAAGTGTAGAGCTGAATAATATGCCTTGATTTCTTTTCAATATAGATGAGATGTGAAAGCTTAGAGACAATTCTAGTATGAATACAACTTAAAGAAATTACAATATAGCCATCTATCGAAACGGAAGACTCGGTAACCACTTTTCTGGTAACTTTGTCAATAGATTATAGCGAACTCTAACGTACATGAATTCCTACTATAAAATGTTTCATAAAAATATCGGCCTTCAACGGGTTGTAGCCGTTGATCTCGGGGAATCGAAGTTTAAAAAATTGTGGCCGTGCGCTAATATTTCCAAATGCGACTTTAACTCCGCACGTCTCGCGTGTAGTTAATAATACCGCAGAGAAGATAAGAGATGAAAAGACAAGTAAACAGTTAACCTTTGGGGTTCTATAGTAGTACTAGAAGTCTAACCAACTTCTGTTTTTTTATCTCCCCATCTCATCTCTTTCACCGCTTCGTCCTTCCTACTTTATTCTATTGTTGGTTTGGAGTGGCTTACACTCCACATGATATTGCCGATGAACATTTGTTCCGGGCATTTGATGAGTCAAATTAGTATTATTTATAACATCTTCTTCTTGACACCATACTAATTATTCCTAATACCACATTTATATATTGCAAAAGGTGAAATATTCCTTTATATGATTTAAGATGACTTCTATACTATCAGCTCATTCTATAGATTCTGATGCAGCTGAGCATCAGGTTAATCCATTACACGATGCATCCCCACAGTCTTCTATACAAGAGAAGGCTTCCACAAAGGGCAAGAGAGTGCCCTTGAATGAAAGAAGAGGTATCCTAGCTAAAATTGTTCTTATTCCAGAATTCGAAGATGCTCGAGATTATCCCAGTTCAATCAAACGTTTGATAGTAATGATTATTGCATTCGCTGCTATTACTGGTCCCATGGGAACCTCGATCATGCTACCTTCTATAGATGATATCACCAAGTCTCTACATACCGAAGTTAGTGTTGTTAATGTTTCTGTGGGTGTTTATTTATTAGCATTAGGGATCTTCCCCCTTTGGTGGTCGGCGCTAAGTGAACGGAATGGAAGGAGATCGATCTATTTGGTTAGTTTTACCATGTTTTTTGCCTTCTCGATTGGAACTTCTTTAGCGCCTAATATTATTGGTTTAATTGTACTTCGTGTTTTCCAAGGTGGTTGTTCGGCTTCGGTGCAAGCCGTAGGTGCCGGAACTATCTCCGATCTTTATGAACCCCATCAAAGAGGTAGAGCCATGGGTTGGTACTATCTAGGTCCTTTAATGGGTCCTTTCTTAGCTCCTATTATTGGTGGGGCTGTTGGTGAAGTATGGGGCTGGAGAGCGACCCAGTGGATCTTGGTGATTGTTTCTGGGTGTAATGTCCTCCTCATATTGTTTTGTCTACCAGAAACTCTAAGAAAAAATGATAATATTAGTAATTTAAAGAAATTAATGAATCAACTGGAAACTGAGACGGAAGAGATCAACGATGACGTTGTCAGCAGAATCGCATCGGTTTACTCTCAGGATATTGATAATGATACGCCAGTCGTTGACCTAGTAATGCCTTCATTATCAAGATTAACCACTAATAAATCGTCATACTCGCAAAGAATCAAGCAAGAGGCTCTAGATGATGAAATCAAGAAATTTAAAACCAGGACTAATTCTGAAGTGTGGTCAGATTTTAGGACCACCCTATATGACGTTTGTATCAGGCCTATGCATTCGGTTGTCCTATTGTCTTATCCACCAGTCTTGTTAGTTATTTCTTATTCAGGAATTTGTTTTGCCGTGATTTATTTCTTTAATTTGACTATAACCAATGAATATTCGATTGATCCGTATAATTTCAATGAAATTATCATCGGGTTACTCTATATTCCAAACAGTGTTACTTATATCCTAGCCTCCATCATTGGAGGGCGTTGGACAGATCATTTATTGAAAAAATACGCTCTATCCCATAATGGGGAATTGGCTCCAGAATCAAGAATCAGTTGGAACGTTGCTTTAGCAGTAGCGTTGTTTCCACCAGCTTGCCTTATTTTTGGTTGGACTTTGGATTATGGGCTTCATTGGGCGATTCCATTGGTTGGAACCGCTATTTTTGGGTTTGCATCAATGCTATTAATCGGAGCCACGGTTACCTACTTGGTTGATACATTACCTGGTAAAGGGGCGACGGGAATTGCATTGAACAATTTGATCCGTCAAATTTTAGCTGCCATAGCTTCGTTTGTGGCTCAACCTCTTTTGAAAGCTCTTGGACCTGGGATTT
Organism: Candida sp. Y128-05E; assembly: GCA_037042355.1. Lineage (NCBI taxonomy): Eukaryota > Fungi > Ascomycota > Pichiomycetes > Serinales > Debaryomycetaceae > Candida > Candida sp. Y128-05E. Next base: position 94,702 of record JAXQKE010000028.1, on the reverse strand, counting down.
TGTTTTCAATTCTAATGGGTATAACAACATTAGCGTCGGTTGTTTTAATTTATGTTAAGCGAAATGGGAATCACTTTCGAGAGAATTACGATTTGTCAAAACTTTACGATAAATTGTAAATACACTTAGAGACACTTGCATATATAGATATCAATCTATTCTACCAGACCCTAATTCTTCGATATAATCTCATTATCGTTTATTTGCATGTATAGATATTAACATATTGTCTATTATATACTATTTTTAATCATATTGTTTTCAATTCTAGTATTGATTCAAATTTATAGTCTGCATTGACACCCACTAATTTCAAATCATTCAATTGTGGTATTAATATACCCAAGAATTGATCGAATAAGACGCGATCTTTGACTCTATATTCTGGTTGATCAGTGTCATAATTGGTAGAGTAGTCTACCAAGGTACCATATAATTGTTTATTCACCTGTAATACCAATTTTGATATTTCATTCATGCACCAATTGATCAACCCCGATGAATCCACATCGGTATCATCGTTTCTCAACAAAATGTTTTTGATTTTCTTGTTATACAAAACAATTACTCGTTTTATTAAAGTGGTATGTATAACAACCAAATTGGCCAAGTAATTGCAAACATCAATTTTTGTCGAGCCCTGAACTTCAACAGTTAATCTCGAGATGACAGACGAAAGGTAGGTGGACATTGCAGATAAATATTGATTTATCCCCTTCTCCAACTGGCCAAAGCTTTCAAAGTAACCAATAATATTTTCAATATCGTCTTCGGATAATTGGGCAATGTTATTCTGTAAATCAAATATCAATCCCTTGAAGGACCTTGGTGCGTCGCGTGTCGATTTTCATGGACACAACTTCTAATAGTAATTTGACTTCTTCGTTTTTCGATCTGTTGGCATTATCTTCGATATTTTTCAATTTATTTTCGATATGGGCAATGAGTCCCACTGCTTGGTCGTACTGATTATGGGCAATCTCCACATCAACATCGTCGAGTTTATCCTCCAACCCCTTCAATTCATTGAAAACTGATGATTTGTCGTTACTGTATTTATTGACGGGCCCGAAATCATGCGATCGGTTTCTCGAATGGACTTTAGCGGAAATATCCTGGAGGATCAAATCGGTTGATTTTCGTTTAGAATTTCGTTTACTGTCGTCTTCGAAAACCTCGGAGTTTCTTAAAGACCTGTGCAATTGTTTCTTTTCATCGCTGGTCTCACTGCCATCTGCCCTCCCTTGTGACTGTAAACGTTCATTCTGGAGTAAATCATTCTTGGCCTTTTGGAATGCCTCAGTAATTTTCAAGAAATGATCAATTCTGTCAGTCTGGTAGATATAACTTAAAGACTTATACTTTAAGTTAATCAAATGGTCTCTTGAGTCGGACTGGTTTTTAATCTGCGTGAGAGTGACAGCACTTAAAGGCCAGCACTGGTTTGCTTGTAGACGAGACTTTGCACCATCCTGGGACTTCCTAGTAGCAATAAGAACCAAATCATTTAGGATAAACAAATGGGAAGCTTTGACAGCTTTCCAGGTCCCGACATTAACTTCCAGCCATCGACCACTCTCGGCAATAACGTGTCTACCAGGAACTGGCTGGATGTATTTGGACGCACCATCTACATGTTTAAAAAGAGATTGGAGCTCTGTAGCCCACATTTTTTGAACGACAAGGATGGAAGAACGATCACGGGGTTTACGAGAAACTGGCGTGTCGGCAGTTTCAATATCCAACCTCCTCTCCGCCCCCTCTCTAAACTCATCCAACACCTCAAACAATCCTTTCCGTTGCAACCTCAACCCCACCAAATCATCCTGGATATCTTTTAAATCATTAGTCAATTGTAAAATCTGTTTCTGATTTTCATTAATATTCGACTTTATATCCTTAGAAACTAGTAAATGTTCCTTCTTGAGCACCCTATCAAACTCATCAATCTCTTGAGCAGAAGCATCACCCAATTCCCTAGTGATCTTATCTAAGATATTATCCACCTGAGGTAGAGGAGGTATTTCACCAACAGCCAGAGAAAAGGATTTTCTATGCTGTTGTTGTTGAGCAGAAGCATGTATACTCATTCTTCTGTGATGTTTCCTAGAAGCAGCAACATTAGTATTACCATTACCATAAGGATTATTGGAAGGTACTTGTAGCGTAGTTTGTAGTGAAGTTTGTGAGGTGTTAAGATTAGCATAAGGGTTATTGATTTTGTTTGTAGGTTGAGTCTGTTGCCAAGGTGCTCTACTCTTCCTATGGTGGTTCTGTTCCATAATGGATGTAAATTAAATGATTCAATGGATGTTAATTAAATGGGTGTAATTTCTATAGTTGTACTCTGGTTTAAACTATTCTGTTATACACTCCTAACTAAAAAACAACAACAGAGAAAAACGAAAAAAAAATCATACACTATAGAAACAAATTAAAATAAACCACACACACACACAGAGAACAGTAGCCTCACCTCCAATGAGTTTAACTAGTACAGAGCTAAACTACTTGATATGGAGGTACCTACAGGAATCTGGTTTGGATTTACCTGCTTTTGCCCTAGATAAATTTACTAATTGTTCATCTTATGAAGATACTAATACTCAATTGACTTCTCGAATAAAACCTGGTTGTTTGGTAGAACTAGTCCAGAAAGGTATCTTGTTTAATTTAGCTAAGGAAGAGATACAAGGTAAAGATGATAAGTTGACTTTGTTTGGTGCCCTAGTGCAAGAGGACTTGGATAAGAGGAAACAGGGGAATGGTAAGGTTGTAGATGGTGATACTATTAATAGATTTCAATTGAAAGAGGATGTAACTATGAAAGAGGAGATAAGTGATGATGTTGTTAATAATAATAATGATATTGTTGATGTTGTACATGATACCAAAGACCTACCGGTCTTTACCACTAAAGTGCTAAAGTCTTCATTATCTTTTGAGGAGAGTTTGGCCTGTGATTGGCATCCCACCATTGATGTGTTTGCCTATGGTAAACATGATTCTAATGCTGTCATAAATGCTATTAGTCAGTCTAAAATTAGCGAATCCGTTACACTAAACCATGGGGTTCAAAATGAGATTAATATTATTACCTTTTCTCCCCAGGGGAATTTAATAGTCACTGCTGGTTCAAACGGTGAACTCAGGGCCTGGTCTCCTGATGGAAAACTCATTAATATTGCCAAAGATTCTGCGTCTTTCATTAAATTACTTTGGTCAGAGTCTGGTCAGTTTTTATTATCTATAGACACTACCATGCAGGTTTCTCTCTGGGATGGAACCACTCTAAACCCCATAAAGCAAATTTCTCCGCCTATAGACTCGGCCGAGAATTTTATCATCGATGCATGTTGGTTGGGTGACTCCAAGTTTGCCGTGTCGACATTGAAAAACTCAATTAAGGTTTATTCTATTACCCCCTTTGGCTCGAGCTACGATTTACAATCAATAGGGTACTTGCCAGGACATGACCATAATATTAGCCAGTTAGTCCTAGATCCAGCGTCTCGATTATTGGCTTCTAGTTCCGACTATGATTATCACATCAAAATATGGACAAATGGATTGTCACAAGATTGTGTCGAGGTTAATACCGTCTCTTCAAACTCCGTTAAACTCCACACATCTCCGATTATCTCCATGTACTGGTTGCACCACCAACAGGATAGTTATCTTTTAAGTTTGTCTATGGAAGGGGTGGTTAATATATGGAATGCCAAGCTGGGCCAGAATATCCTTTCACTGGAAATTTTCAAAAATCAAGCCAACTTTAAATTGCCTGAAAATAACAAACATCAAGGATCACTAATTTTCAATTCGACGGTTTCGCCAGATACGAAAGTATTGGCTATAGGTAACGATTTTGGAGGGGTTAGTTTCTGGGATATCGATCTTGAGAATTACGACTTGCACCTTTCAAACCAAATTTTACGATGCTTGGCTGTTTATGACCCAGAACTTGTACAAGATAATAGCAAAACAAATGTCGGAATTTGTGACTTGAAATGGGATAGCAAATCCAAGAAAGTCTGTGTATCATACCGGGGTATAAATAGTGTGGCTATCGATTGGGATTGAAATATTGTAAATTTAGTTTAGTAGAGTGAAATCTACTAGTTTTCTTCTTAGAATACCTGTATTATTTAATTAATTAGTATATATTACGTAAAATGTATAAATTGAAATTTTTATTATCTGTTCAAGCAGATGTAGCGGCAACAATAGTTTCAGCGGCAGATTCCACTACTTTTTGTGCTACCTTGGTAGGTTGAGTTGGGAATACTATATCGATATAACAAGTGAAAAGGGAGATCAAAGCAAATAACACTCTTAACAAAGGTGGTTGTGAAGTATCCTTGTCATCTTTGACTTTATTAACTGGTTCAGCCAAGTAAGATTGAACCGCAAGGAAAACAGCAGTCCATGACAACATTTTGTTTCTCAAAAACATGGCAGCCATGGGTAATGTTTGTGCAATCATCCCCGAAGCTTCTGAACGAGACTCAGCAGGAACATGTTTATATCTTAAAGTTAGTAAAAATGCTAGTGAAATGACAAATACATTTGCTATTATACAAACAAATGAACAAGGGACACTACTATACATACTGAACAACCAAATCTTCTCTTCTCTTAGACATTGTGGAGTATGTGAAAATTAAGAATTATTTTGGTATCGACGATAATTTGAAAATTAATTATCTGGGTGCGATTAACAAATTTGCATGAACCACAATAAACTTAGATTGGATAAAAATGACATGAATCAAAGAACAGAAATCATATTAGTAAACCATATTCAACAAATCTTTTTGGCCATAATAATTAGCCACTACTGTAATAATCATGCTTATAGTAAATTGGGTAATATCATTAGTTTCATCATTAACTTTCAGTAACAACTTGCAAGCTTTCTTTCCCAAGTCTCTTAGCACTGATATTTCGTTAGGATCTAGGGTATTATCGATCCTGATGAATAAGTACCATATCCATTTCGATAAATGTTCACTTGTAGATATATTTAACCATTTAGTACAATAAACCACTAGTTTGAATGCTGTGGAATGGTCTACAACATTATAAAAGAAGTCTAGCGACGGAGGATCATTTTCTAATATGTATTTCCTCCATTCATTAGCTGTTTGTGGTAAATCCATCGCATCTGAACTGGATTTGATATCACGATTATTCTTCAATGCAAGCAATTCATCTATAACGCTTTTATTCCAAACTAGCAAATCTTTGTCAATCTGTTTTGGTTCAGTTGAACTGGGTTCAATTGGTGGTTTTATGGTAGCATCATCACTCTTTTTAAAATAGACTGGTGCATCGTTCTTAGCATCGTTTCGAACGGCTTTTAAATACGCCTGGACTTCACTAGACGTTTCGTCTACTTCGTACTCTTCATCTACCACATTATCCAATGGAAGAGCAGGGGCTTGTCCAAATTCAATCATAAATATATGTTAGATATATATCTAATAGTGTGGTGATTCTTTTCGCACCCACATAAAAGTTACCACCAATTCTTACAGCCAAATAACCCTAGTTATAATAACCACACGATATGGGTGCCAGGTTGTCGCTATTGGCCCCATCTGCTCCCACAGTAGCAGTATCCTCATACGTTGATATCTTGAACTCAATTCAATTCCTAGAGTTGATTAATAACACTCGATTTCTCAAAACAATCAAGGCTTTAGATAAGACCACCGGAGATCTAATCATTATCAAGATCCTTATCAAATCATCGGATGAAGCTAATACCATATCCTTGCAACAGGTTACGGAACTCATAGCCAAACAATCATTGTTGTTGTCTCATTTACCTAATGTAATACCATGGCATAAACTAATAGAAACAGATCGAGGTGGATACTTGGTACGACAGTTCATACGTACCAATCTATACGACAGAGTATCACTACGACCTTTTCTACAACCTATTGAAAAAGCATTTATTGTATTTCAAATGTTGATGGTTATCAACAAGATTCATGAAATGAATATATACCACGGGGATTTGAAGTTGGAAAATTTTCTAATAACATCGTGGAATTGGTTGTTACTTACAGATTTTGCTACTTACACTAAACCAGTGTTTATTCCCGAAGATAACCCTAATCAATTTTCGTTTTATTTCGATAATTCAGGCAGAAGAGTATGTTACCTTGCACCAGAACGATTTTATGATTCAAATTTGGAGGCACCGCCCACGCAGACGATTGATAATAATGGTATGTTCACAAAAGATATGCTCACCCCGGAAATGGATTTATTCAGTCTTGGGTGTGTTATTGCTGAGTTCTATTCCGACGGTGAACCTACTTTTACACTATCACAAATATTCAGATATATTAAAGGTACCCATCAATTGAATTTGTCCAATATCACAAACGATCATGTCAAGGAGGTCATCTCCCAGTTAATATCCCTAAACCCCCAAGACCGAGTCAGCCCCGAAATCTTGTTACAGCAATATCGTGATAAATTATTTCCTGGCTTCTTTTACGATTTCTTATATGATTTCATGACTGATCTCAACTGTCAGGATGCATTTGTGGTAAAAGACCCAGCACATTCAACTATTAATGATTTGAAAATTGATAAGATTTACCGAGAATTCGATAAAATCGTAGCTGCTTTGGATTTCAAATATACCCTGGCAAAATCAATCCCAACCACTAATTCGCCAGTTCCTTACAAATTAAATCTTCCCGGAATGCCTGCAAATTACACAATCAAACCAGGTATGTTTACTGATGAAAACCTCGACAACCCGTCCTTGATTGTTCTCGGAATGGTTTTTTCCATGATGAAGGCGGTTAAACAATCACTGTCAAAGATAAAAAGTTGTGAATTGATTCTTGCATTGTCTGAAAGAATTAATGATGAAAGCAAATTAGACAGGTCATTACCATATCTTTGTTCTATAATTGACGAATTTATAGAATTGTCAAATATGCATCAGGAATGCTCAACAAAGGTCGTTTGCACGGCAATATCATGTATCACCACTTTGCTCATGTCATGCTCATACATAACTCCCATAAATGTATTAATATTCCCCGAATATTTATTACCAAAATTATCCAATCTTTTGTTGTTGAATTTACCAATGGCTGAAAAAACTGCAATCAAGATCACTTTGGCTGCTTGTTTACCATACCTAGCCAGTGTTTCCAAAAAGTTTTGGATGATGTCAAAAACGTTTAAACATGATACGTTGAAAGCATACGAAAGTAAGTTACTTGGATTTTCAGTGGGCGGGGGGACCAATGACTACAGCACATTTAGTATCCCAAAAGATCAACTTGATGCCGAATTTGAAACTCTCACAAACTCGATATTGACGGATTTCGACGTCTTGGTAAAGATTAGTTTGGTAAATAATATACTACCTTTGTGTCAATTCTTTGGAGTCGACAAAACGAATGATATTATATTACCTCATTTGATCACCTACTTGAATGATTCTAGTGTGGAGTTGAAAATTGCATTTCTAGATTCAATCATTAAAATTAGTGGTTATATTGGAATTTTAACTTTTGAACAGTACATACTTCCGTTATTAATCCAGACTTTAGGTGACCCGGAACCATTTGTGATATTAAAAGTACTAGAAATCTTTAACGACATTGTTCGCAAACGTTTGATAAACCCTCGTGTCGAGTTTAATGCTTTGGGCATCTATACTGAATTACTTGAAAATACCACCCCATACTTATTACACCCGATTGAGTGGATCAGACAGTCTGTCCTTTGCTTGGTGGTGTCTATAAGCGAGAGTTTAACTGATGCTGATAGGTATTGCATTTTATACCCATTGATAAAGAAATTTCTAAAGAATGACATATCAGAAATTACTTGGAACAGTCTATACCCATACTTAACCAAACCACTTTCGAGGCAGTTATTTGAGAAAACCATATCATGGGCAGCAAATGCTTCTAATAAATCATTGTTCTGGCAACAAGTTTTATCTTCCGCACAATCTACCAGGAGTAATGGGAATAACATGCTATCCTTCTCCAATATGGGTAAATCTGTTTACTTACCCAAGAACAGTAATGAGATCAGTAATCTTATCGCTAACGAGAAGAAAACAAAAGTGTCGTTGTCTCCTGAAGATAGACATTGGATATTTAGATTGAGGTCAGTTGGATTCGAGGAAAATGATTTGTGGAAATTGTACATTTTACGAGATTATTTTTATCATATCAGCAAAGTCAAAAGGAAGGACGAAGAAACCAATGAATATGCTTTTCTTCATTTATCCAACGAAAGTAATATTGCACCACGGAATATCTTCATTGATATTAACTATAAATCTGAACCGTTGAATATAAGCAAAACAACGAATGCTAGTGTTGAATCAACGTTCAACGCAGAAGTTGCTTCTATACAAGACCATGATTCGAAAGCTTTAGTATTGCCCAATATTGGTAGAGTAAAAGCTTCGATACAAACAGTCGAAGCTAACGTATTCGGAGAAATGGAATTAAGCCACGAATCATCAAGTTTCCATCATTTGAAGAATTCCGTTTCCAATAGTCGAAAGGAAAATACGTTAACACATGTTTTATACAGCGTGAATAACGCAAAGATTGTAACATCAAACTTGAATATCAGTTACAAAGGTCACAATCCATTTATTATAAATTATCTTGGAGATTTGGATTTCGAACCCGATATTTCCAATTTTCCCGAATTTGGAAGTTTTATAAAGACCCCCATCAATAGAGATTTGGGCTTCGCTACTGATAAAGCAACTCATATTGCGCGAATAAACACAAACAATTCAAATGATTGGGTTGAAGGCATTAATAAAGTTATTGTGTCGCCATCATCTGAATTCTTTGTTACAACCTCAGAAACAGGTAATATCAAAGTTTGGGATTCATCCCGAATAGATAGATTAGTATCTGCAAGAAACGCAAGTTTAACAATAAATCTTAATAGTGGTATTACCTGTATCAAATTTATTCCTAATCGATTAGTCTTTGCTGTTGGTACTATGGATGGACGGATCAGATTATTTAGAATTGAGATTGTTCGTGGCAAAAATAAAAAGATTATCAAATATACTCGGATGAAATTGATTAGACAAGTTCAATTACAACAAGATGATGAATTTGTTAATTTCGCGTTAGATTTTGAATTTCTGATTACTGATAAACAGAGTATTCTTTTAGGGACCACATCGTCATCCAAAATATTTTCAATTGATATATTACGGATGCGAATTGATTTTGAAGTTGAACTTCCTATTTTTTACGGTGTACCGTCCACATTGGTCTATGGTGAGAATAGTTGGGTATTAGTTGGAACGAACAAAGGGATATTATTTTTGTGGGATTTCCGATTCAAAATCTTGGTCAAATCTTGGAAGCTCGAAGAAAAACAATCTGGCCAACGTCAACGAATTTCCAAAATATCATTATTACCTAAAATCAATGACGTAGATCCACTATCGTTTGTGGTTCAATGTGGAACTAATATTACAGTTTGGGAATTACCTTCTTTGGATTGCAAACAAATTTTAACTGATAAGGTGATTGATAGTATCGATAGAAAGTTCGTGTTGACGGAATGTGATTGTAAGTTTGATGTCAATAATCTTGAAGATATATTTTCCGAATTTGATGTTGATCTTAACATTGAAGGAGATAATGATTCCAATGATTTTACTGCGATGAATATTTTCCTGCAAAATAAACAATTGTTAATATTAAGTGCTACAGCAGATAGAAATATTAATCTATGGAATATGATTAATTATGATAAATCTTTATCAGTTACAACCTCATCATCGAAATTTATTCAATCTACAAAAAATGGTTCAACGGTTATTAAGGAATTCATTCAAGATAAAGAAATTAGACCCACGAATCAATTACAATTCCATCAGGATGTAGTTACTGACTTGTGCATTGTTACCAAGCCGTATGAGATGGTAGTTTCAGTCGATAGATCAGGTTTGATTCAGATATTCCGATTGGGGTAGGAGCCGCACTCATAATCAAAAAATTGCGAGATAGCATTGCATCAACTAATTCTATTATATTCAAATTATAATGCCATTTGACGATAATAAAGGGATCCAAATTGCTTTGGAAGAAGCTAAAAAGAGTATGTAAAACAAATGTATATACCAGCGTAATAATTCAACTAACATTATCAGGTTATGCTGAAGGAGGAATTCCAATCGGAGCCGCTTTAATAGCTGAAGATGGTACTATCTTAGGAACTGGTCATAACGTGAGAATTCAAAAAGGATCAGCCACTTTACATGGTGAAATGTCAGCATTGGAAGCTGCTGGTAGATTAAATGGTAAAGCATACAAAAACTGTACCATGTATACCACATTATCGCCTTGTCCTATGTGTACTGGGGCCTGTATCTTGTATGGGATCCCAAGAGTTGTTATGGGAGAAAACGAGAACTTTGTCGGGGGTGAAGATGTTTTGAAATTGAAAGGAATAGAGTTGGTTAATATGAAAAATCAAGAATGTGCTGATTTAATGAAGAAGTTTATTGATGAACGCCCACAAGATTGGAATGAAGATATTGGGGTTGAAGATAAATAGATATATAGAACCCATTAATAGTATATCGCATCTTGTATATTAACAATTGTAGACTATCAAATACTCGAGAAGGATTGATTTTTTCATGGGGTTGCGAAATTTGGTTCTTCATTACATGCTGAAGAGATCAATAGAAGACGATGATGAGCAGGTAGCATCAATAGAGAAAGATGGTGCGCATCAAGTAGTTTCAATAGACCAAATGATTACTTGTACCTTGGGACAATGCGAATTTGATCCTCAACTGTTTGATCTGTACCCAAGGTACGAAACCCATGTTATCACCAATCATAATTATACATGTCATGAATGTCTGAATAAATTCCCGTCGCAATTGTTTTTAGAATTACATATTGATGAAAACCATAATCCGTTTAACAAGATTGTACAAGAGAAAGGGGGCAAGATATTCAAGTGTTTTCAATTTACAAATGGATGCAAAAAAATATGTTCAACTCCAAAGAAACGACGTCTTCATATGATTGACAAACATAATTATCCCCCAGACTACAAATGGAATGTTGTAAATAAAGGTATATGATAATGGAGTATGATAATGGGGTATGATAATTATCCCAAAATTACAATTGGAATGTTATAAATAATGGTATACGATAGAATATGATAAATATATAGAGGAATATATGAATTTATAACTTATCTAGAATATCCTGTCACGCCACTTCGTTTCGTGAATTTTTTCTTAATTTTCCGGTACTGGTGTATTAGCTAAAGATGGAGTTTCCGTATCTTTACCTTTACCATTAACCATTTTCCGTTTCTTTCTTGAGGATACTATAGGGGTCCTAGTTAATTCTGCCAAGACCTTTTCATCGAATTGGGAGCCACATGCGGGGCATTTCCCCGATGGCTGGATAATACTCATGATACAAAGACACACCGAACACACATACCCTATATCAACTGATTTCCCCGTGATGAAACAACTAGCTCGATAATTGACATTTGAGTTGGTGGGTAATATTATATAAGGTCGTATAGAAGGTTCGATGAAATATGCCGTTGACAAGACTTGAATTAGGCCCCTGGGGTCTTCGATATGGAGATATATACCCGACGTGGCATCGGAAGCTTGTTGTAAGTAAGGAGAGTCTCGTGCCCCCAACTTGGCAATGTCAATAGGAACCTTCATCTTTTGGGCCGCGAAAATCGAGTTCATGATGGGGATATAATTGATATCTTGGGTATCGTTAGGTGATATAATTAATAGTCTTGCCTTCATCGGTGTAATAGAAGTTGTAGTAGTAGTAGATGCAGAGTTTGGATTGGAATTATTATTTGTAGTTAATTTTGTCGTAGAATTAATTGCTGATGCTGTTGTTGTGGTTATCGACTGGTCGATGGTCAACATTCTATTGGTGTATGTTAGCGCTAAACTTAACGCACCCGTGATTGTAGAATTTGTTTTGCTATCTACGGGAACTTCCCCTAGTATTTCATTCATTTCTTGTAACACCGCTTCGTCGACCACTTTGAATTGTCGGTACATGCCATCATTAATCAAACTAGGTTTCTGTTGAATTTTCTCTAAATCATCGTAATTTTTGTTAGGATTGGGGTAGAGGAAACGAGCGTTTGTAGGGGTACTAGCAATAAAAGCAACCAAGTTTGAATTATTCAATGCCAAATGGCCATTAAGAAATACAAGTAAAGTTTTGGTCAACTCTTGTATGGTAATTTGATGTTTTATGTTGAACCAACCAGCGGGAGAAGTGTCTAGGATGATTGTGAGTAGTGAAGGATCGTCATTGGAAGTCTCAGCAGTAGGTACTTCTGTGAACACTCGGTCAGAAATAGCATCCATGATAAACTCTACTATGAATTGAAATATTTACTAGATCAAACTCTCACTAAAACAAACGAAAATTATCGCTAACAAAAATGAAAATAATCAAACTTACCGAACAGCTTAGAAAGACTTACAAACAACTACAACCAGCTTACATAACTCACAATTTAGGCTATATTACAGGATATTAAAAATACAAATTAGATTTACTATAAAACAATAATAGAATTAATACATCTAATTAACTA
>JAXQKE010000028.1:0-82006 GCA_037042355.1 Candida sp. Y128-05E | reverse complement strand
AAATGTTTTCTGACGGAAACAGCTTTTTTAATCAAGAAGTATAAATCTTCTGGGATTTCTGGAGCTAAACCGTTGGATTTTAAGATTCTCAAGATCTTGTTACCAGTGACAACTTTAGCTTGGGAAACACCGTGGGCATCTCTCAAGATAACACCGATAGAAGAAGGAGTTAAACCTTTTCTGGCGTATTTGATGATTTGTTCAACAACATCTTCGGAAGATAATTTGAACCAAGATGGAGCGTTTCTTGAATAAGGAGTAGCGGAGGATGAGATACCTTTACCCTGAAAGATGTTAGTAAGAAGAAGAAGAAGCAAAGTGATGAGAATGTGATAGAATGACAGTCCGTAGTACTGAGGAAGCAGGCTGAACCGAAGGTTCATCTAGGCTCAACAGTAAGTACTAAAGACCGAATTTTGAAGGAACATCATCGCAAGATTGAACTATCTAAAAACGTCTTGACGAGCAATATGACCATCTCGAGTCTAATCACAGACTAGTTCAAGAGTTCACACATGCTCAACATTCAGTCTAATGCAAGTTCAGTCAATAGACATCGAACAGTTCCAAGTCTCCGATTGAACAATTGAAAAAAAATTTCAAATGTCATCGCCAGATGAGCCATTCCATTCTTTCATCATTCTATTTACATCATTTAAACCAGGAAATGTCCAGTGTTGAGTTTATGAAAGCGAAAATGAAATCAATAATCAAGCGTAAACAGGAAATTTTACATCCATACTCGAAGAAAGACCACATTCTCTTTATTATCTTTCATAATACTGAGACAAACCATTGTGTTAACATACAGCTGAATGCATACGACCCATGATGAATGATTTTTTAGTATTAAGTTATATAATAAAAAGTTTTTCAAACCCGATGGCTGAAAAATTTATTTAATTGTGAAAAATTGGAATCCTGCAGATAAACCAATTTTGAATTAGCCAATGGACACGACCAGTAGACGACAATTTACACAGAGATGGACTGATAATTACACTAATACGAATTGACCAGGGCATTTAATGAAGCAGCAACCACTTATTACGGTTGTTTTAGTCAAATATGCATTTGTTGAACATATACAAACGTTCCATGAATATGGTATTATTTGTAGAATCTTAGACGATTGGTCATAGTAGTGATAACATCTATTTTATTATCTATCAACAAAAATATATCAATGTTTCTATATTTAATCATAACCAATACTATTTCATATCCATCATCATAGCATTAACAGTAAAGTAACTACTGTTACTGTTCATATTACTTATCGTATCTATTCATTCCATCCATCCCATTCATTGCAACAACTGTTCAATATCCTCAAACTCGTCTTCATCTTCAATCTTGATCAATTTGCCCACGGCAGCCTTATCTCTGACCAACTCGACTGCACCGGCATAAAGCATTCTCGATTGGTTTCCGCAAGTCTGGGGGATCCAGTATATCAACACATAGGGAACTTTCAATCTCCCATCGGTCGTTTTCATTGGGTACGATAAAATGATAAATCGAGGTGAATTATCAGGTAACTCCTCCACCAACTCTTCCATCGACTCAATAGGAGTATCTAAATTAACTGGTGAAACTTCATAACTGGTTTGATCAATTTGACAGATCACCGCTTGGATATTGGATGATCGTCCACTAGAAAACCGGAATTTTTTTAAATTGGTTAATGTTTCAGAACTGAAACTATAGAGTGCAGTGGACTGTAATTGTTAGTAACGTAATAAATCCTCCTAATCTCTTATTCATACCATTATGGTGTTATCGTCTATCCTGTTTCATTTCAAGATTGTCCCAATTGAGATTGTTTTGGTTTTGTGGTGTGTCTTGCCCAAAACGTAAACAACCAATTTGTATAGATTCAAAACAGCACGAGAGAAGAAGAAGAAGAAGAAGATCAGTTTGTTATATACTATGGCTATGGGGAGATCACGAATGAACATTCCCTTGATCGAGTTTTTGAAAAGTATGTGAATTTCCAACATTATTATATATACAAATACTAACCATTTTAGAACGAATTTATCTTGGAGCTTTCGATTCGACCCCAAATGATACTAACGAATTGGCATATTTCTCAGTAGAAGATTCTTTACCATATAATTCTTTCCATTTGGACTTTGGTCCTTTGCATATTGGTAGTTTGTATCGATTTGCTGTTGTTTTACATAATATTTTGAATGAAGATATCAATAAAGATAAAGCTATTGTGTTTTATTCTTCAACCTCTCCAAAGGAGAGGACTAATGCCGCTTGTCTCTTATGTTGCTATATGGTCTTAGTCCAGTCCTGGTCTCCTCATCAGGTTTTACAACCTATTGCTCAAATCGATCCACCATTCCAATCTTTCAGAGATGCTGGTTATTCAAATGCCGATTTTGAAATTACCATCCAAGATGTTGTGTATGGAATGTGGAGGGCTAAAGAAAGAGGGATGGTTGATTTGACCAATTTCAATTTAGAGGAATACGAGCAATATGAAAGAGTCGACCAGGGTGATTTCAATGTTATATCCAAAGACTTCATTGCATTTGCGTCTCCACAACAATCTTCACGTAAAGCCGGTTTGAATGAACCTTTTAGAAAAGTGTTGAATTATTTTATCGATAATCAAGTTCAATTAGTCGTCAGATTGAATTCCCATTTGTATGATTCCAATGAATTCACCAAGAGAAATATCCAGCATATCGATATGATCTTCGACGATGGGACTTGCCCCACATTGGAGTATGTTCATAAATTCGTTGGTGCTGCTGAAACCGTGATCAATAAAGGAGGCAAAATCGCCGTACATTGTAAAGCTGGTTTAGGTAGAACTGGGTGCTTGATTGGTGCTCATCTTATTTACACCCATGGTTTCACTGCAAATGAATGTATCGCTTACATGAGAATGTTACGTCCGGGTATGGTTGTTGGACCTCAGCAACATTGGCTTTATTTGCATCAAAATGATTTCCGAGACTGGAGACACACCATGGTGTTGGATAACCGTCCCGATGAGTTTATTGGCGGGTTGTTTTCGTTAACTAACTATGAAGAATTTAAATCAAGAATGAAATTAGAAGCAAGACAGAAGAGACACCAAAATCAACAGCAACCTAATTCTTCAATAAGCCAGATGGACTCTTCGTTTACCACTCCAGTTAGAAGAAGAAAGATTAGTGGAGCGTTGGCAGCGAAGATCCAAGTAGCAGTCCCCAATGAAGCACCAGGCCAGCCCAGGAAAACTAACGAAGAGAGTATTATAATTAACAATTCCGACGATGAAATCATTGAGTTCAGTTCACCAACCAGAGAAGATGCTAGCACTCCTAATAACGACTGGAGAGTATTGCGATCTATATCGGTTAACAGTCAAAACCAACAACCAGTTCAATTAACCAAGACTACAACCACGACCACTACAAGAACTGTGAGTACTACATTATCGTCCTCACCACAATCAAGTCCAAATGGCATTAAAATACCCAAATCTAGATCTAATTCAAGGGTCAACTCTATGATCCAATCCAAAGGAAATCGTATCCAATCTGCTGGTATCAGGAAAACAAGTGGTACAAAGAAGGTATAATGACAAATCTTCTGTATATTAGCTTACATATCGTGATAAACATTGCATAGATACCCTGTTCTACTATTTATAATAATCAATCTTCGTATGTAACCTCGGTAATTTCAAAGTGATTATCCTGATAATCAAACGCGAGAATATCGTAATCGTTAAACGTCAATGCTTGTAGATCTTTGTCATTGTCAATTTCCAGCCATTTGTTATCATAAGGACTGGACTTATCTTTGGGCATAGCTATCCTAATATCTCCAACAGAAAGTGACGTGATTACATTCTCATCAACCTTAACATCTTCTTCTTCTTCATTATCTATAAATTCAGATTTAGGCACCTCAATATCTTCATCGTCTATAAATTCAGATTTAGGTACTTCAATATCGTCCTCATCCCCTTTTTCTTCTTCAACAAGTGTGAGTCCTCCCGAAGACTCAATGGCCTTAATAAGTTTTGATTTCAAATCATCAACAGTTAACTTTACCTTAGCATTGAATGTGAATGGAATAACATACGTAGCAGCTAATCTTTTGAATTTAATAATTGTTATTTGGCTTGCCTTGGCAGCATTGGTTAATTTGGGTGGCTACTAAGTTAATAATTCATCTCTAAAATGTCTTTTGTATCTCTTCTACTTACCATTCTTATTGTCTTCTATTGATTGTCTTCGCGTTTTGGTTAAGATTGAAAAAAACCACCATACTAATGCTAGCCAGTCTATGATCCAATCCAAACCCATAACTAAAGAAGGATTAAGATCATTGTATAGGTCTTTAATACGACTAACTAACAAGTTAGACAAGAGAGTAATAAAAATACCAAAAGATGCTAGGAAATGTCTTCAAAACGAAGGAACAAAGTATAATATAGATCCAATATTATATATAAACCAATTGAAGTTCGAGTTAAAGTATCATGCTAGACAAGAGTTTTCTATAAAGTATTCCAAGATAGAGTCTTTGTTTGCTGCAGTTGATAGAGGTCAGGAATTTATAGAATTATTGGAAAATGAAGATATATTGAAATTTCTTAATAGACTTATAGAGTATAGAAAGCTGGTCTTTGAAAGGCAAGAAAGGGATTTTGGTATAGAGACTTCGTCTCAAAAAAAGACTGAAACAACAAAACCATCATTGGCTGCAAAATCGAAAGCCTTTAAGGAAAACTTGGGCAAAGCTAATGAGTACTCTGAAAATTTGCTCAGGAGGTATATAAAACAGAAGCAACTCCTAGGACTTCTTCCAAGTCCTCAGAGACTTCCATATACTCCAGAGCGGGATTTCTTGGTAGATAAACAACTAAAGTTGGGGGTACCCGAATCGAATAAACGCAAAGCCATGAAGGCAGCATTCAGCTTCAAGTATATTGATGCAATCGTTAAGCCAGGTCTCGCTTATGATATCAACAAATTTCACTATTTGAATAAACTTGAAACTATAGTAAATACAAAAGGACCCACTCATGTTAAAATTGGCGTCACCAATGCTGGGCCAGTCCCCATTCCATTCATCAAATTACCATATGCTAGGAAACCTGAAATGGAAGAAGTCGCTATGGACATCAAAAAGCTGATGACAGCTTTTAATATACGAGGGGTCTGGGAAGGAAACTCGACTGGCTCAGTGAAAACTTTCGGAGATGGCAGTGTGAGTATCAGGAGATGTCAGGGATTTGGTCCCGAGGAGATCATGTTCCCTAGGTCGTATTATGAAGAGTTGGCACTAGATGAAGCAATGTGGGAATATCTTATGGATCCGGCGTTGAAACTGAAGCATTTACAAGAAGTGGGTAAATCATGGACAGAAGCTCTTGACATCTCCTCAGCTATACTCGAGGAGAATACTTTGATATATAAACAAAAATATCAGAAAATGTTGGCTGGTAAAGAGATACACCAGGAAGTGAAGCAGTTGCAAGAAAAGCAAAATAAACATTTTGATAAGCTACTGAAGAAATACCAATCGATTCTCCACGAATTAACCTCCAACAATGTCCATAAACATTCGGAAATAGTTAATGGGGACAAGAGTCAAGTTCGATACAAACCTCAGGAAATGTACGGCTCTGTTGAGGAAAATATAGCTGGAATACCGCAGAGAGAAGGATACGGGTTGGGGAAAAATCTCGGTGATTACTTGAAACAGCGAGGGTATCCCAGTTTTCAATTTGGTAATCGCTTCTACGATAGATTTAAATTTAAATGTTAGATATAATTATATCTAGTTTGTATATATTTATTATCGATAGATCTGAATTTGAATGCTAGATATATTTTAATAATATAAATAAGCATCTGATTTGTTAGATTTATATTATGCTAGATTTACCTGAATCAGCATCTAACTTGTATATATATATATATATATCGATCGATCGATTTAAATGTATTTACCTGAATTGATGCCTAACTTGTATCTATTTATCGTAGATACATTTCGTTCATAGGATAAACCATAAACTCATTAAATTAAGTCATAAATCATTCCATTAAGTCATAAATCGTTCAGTTGAATCGTAAATTCATTCAGTTAGATCATTCATTCAATTGAAACATAAATTATTGAATCATTCATGTAATTAAATCATAAACGTTCGGTCATGAATTACTAACCAATTTATAGGAAAATTTATTCATTTCGTTCAAAGGGATTTAACATTTTTTGATAAATATATTGAAGAATTCATTTAGTTACACCATTCAAAATTCATGAGCGAAGCGAATGAATTCTTCATAGATTGTTAAGTCATTTTTTGATAAATTTATTGAAAAATCTATTCACTTCGTTCATAAATTCTTCATTAATTCATTTAGTTACACCATTCAAAATTCATTCACTCCGTTCATGAATTCTTCATGGATTAACAAATCATTTATTCAAAATTTATTCACTGAATAATCTATTCACTGCGTTCATAGATTTTTCGCTCATAAATTTTATACCACATACCCCCCAAAACATCTATTCGTGGTAACATACCCTTCCACATTCTGGGCCCTCTCCTCCCTCTCGTCTTCCCCCACTTCCTCCACCTCTTCAAACCTCGTTTCATTCTCGACAATCTCAAAGTCTTGTATTAGTTTAATTAGCTGATTCGTCTCTTGAGACGGAGTCTCATCATCTACAGACAACCCATTCATCATTGTGATAACCTCCAGCATGGTTTTCCCTTTATCTTGTAAATGCACTTGAATCACCTCCTCCAAACAAGTGATACCCTTTTCATAAAAGTTGAGAGGAGTATCGTCTGAAAACGGCAGTGCCGTTAATATATCTTTTCTAGCAAATAAAGCTTCATTTGAAATCTGATTTCTATAGAATATCGAAGCTTGGTAATGTTCTTTACAACAATATTGGGAAAGATAAGTGTTTGGAAGGATTATAGAAGGCTTTCTGTTACTTATTTGAAAAGTATCGACTGTAACTGAAGACATCCTTCTAACTTGTTGCTTTGGAGCTTTATCACAAACAATATAACCACAGATATGTTCAACATTTCTTTCCTCTATAATATCATCTAGCACCAGTTGAGTTAAAAACCTTGATAAAAACTTAAGTAATGGAAATTGAACATAATGATCTACCAATAGTTCAGTTAACCAGAGATGGAGTTTTGAAGTGTCTTGAGGATTAACAAAATCATCAGTAGCAAAAGGTTGTAATTGTTGAATAAATGATTCTAAAGTAATCAATTCCATGTTAAAAAGTCTATATTTGTCTAATATTTGTAATATTTGTATATCTCTGTACTACTATTGCTGTTATCCTATTAGCTTAATCCATGGGGCATATTAATTCTTGTGCGCGTGACTAAAGGCCATCAGTACAAAATATAAATATTTGTTCCTACAGTTAGTGAGGATCTTACAACAGTAGTTTAAACACAATGCTATGGATAGACAGAGGATAGGTAGTAAAGAGTTATTAGATAAATCATCAATTAATGGAGAACAGAATATACGACCTAGATCTAAATCTAGAGTCAATTCAAGATCAGACTCTTTTTCTAATCGACCTAGATCTAATAGTACCAGAAATGATCATTCTGATAGACTTTATTCCCTTTGGGAATTATTACTTTTAGAACTAGATTTACCTTGTGATAATCATAATAGAAGTGCTGCTGCGCAGCCTTCTATTAATCATTCATATGATGAATTGATTAATATGATTAAAATTCCTTACTATCTAGAGAAATTTATGATTCTAGGTACCATGGTTTGTTTCAATTCGTTTTTGACTTTGTTTACCCTAGTACCTTTGAAGATTGGGATACAGTTTGTAAAAGGTTTAAGGGAACATAATAGATTTAGAACCCACCTCCGGTGGGTTAAGCGAGATGTTTTAACTTTGTCAATAATATTGCTTTCTTTAATTGTCCTTTCTTACTCAAAATTGGACATTTCAAGAATGTACCATGATATAAGAGGTCAAGCCCATATTAAATTATATGTCATGTTTGGAGTGTTGGAAGTGGCTGATAGATTATTAGCTTCTCTAGGGCAAGATATCTTGAATATTTTGTTTAAATTGGAATTATCTCACGGGTTGGTTAAGTTTACTTTATTTTACATTTTGGCCATCACATACCTTTCCTTACACGGCTATATCTTAATCTACCAAACAGTTTCATTGAACGTTGCTGCTAACTCTTATTCAAATGCTTTGTTAACCCTTCTAGTGTCTAATCAATTTGCGGAATTGAAAGGATCAGTGTTTAAACGGTTTGAACGCGAGGGGTTGTTTCAATTAACTATTGCCGATTTGACGGAAAGGTATCAATTGTCCCTCATGGTCGCCATTATCGCTACGCGAAATATCCTTCAATTATCTATCGACCAATTTGGACTCATCCCCAATTCATGGAACAGTTGGAACGCTTGGGTAGGCGCCATCTTTGGACCCGCTATAGTTGTCATTGGCAGTGAAGTCATTGTTGATTGGCTCAAACACTGCTATATCTGTAAATTTAATAAATTCAAACCGTCGGTGTATCAGAATTTCATTCATGTCTTGAGTTTGGACTACTTACAAGCCTCAAAGACTTCGGCTACGTCATCCACAGACCCGCATCAATTGTCTGATTATATAACATTGATGAGAAGATTGGGTGTGCCATTACTTGCTTCCATTGTCTGTTTCTTGTATATGACTTTTCATGAAATAAGAAGAGTGTTGACGTTTCCAATCCTGGATTCGTACTGGCACGCAATAAGTATCTCTGTGCTACTCGTGGTTTCAATCTTTGCAACTTTAACGTTCATCAGATTGATCATGGGCATAATTATCCTGCGATTTGCTAATCATATTAGATCAAGTTACACGATTGAACAAGCTTCAATAAAGAAGAAGGCGGAGAAGGTTGTTAGCGAAAAACCAAAAACACCGGCATTCACTTCAAATTACCAGGGAAGGAGATTCAGTGTCCTGACGGGTTCATTGGATTTATCGTCATACAAAGAAGCGTACACTTCTGCCGTGATAGATTCGATTCATCTACCGGGGATCCCAAATCCGGAATTGTCGACAATCAATCCAAACACTCGACAGTATATCTACGATGTAGGTGAGAAAATGAAACCCAACGCAGAAGAATACAGAAACAAAAAGCTTAAGGATCTCACAAAGGTCGATAATGAGGAAGATCCCATGAATAAAGTCATGCGGTACGAAATGTCAAGTAAACGAATATGGTAGATTTATTTAAAGGGGACACTAATATATACACGCCCAATACCATCCTATATACAAATTATTTCTGCTATATACATTTAAACTTTAGCTTTTAATTGATCTTTCATCATTTTATTGATATAATTCATCGCCTCAGGTCTAGGTTTTTTCAATCTAGCAGCAAACAATAAACAACCGGTCAACAACGCCAATGCACCCGCTTGATGTGTGGCTGCGAGTGGAATAGGAACAAGATAAATCAACGTCGAGATACCTAAAGCCACTTGAAACGTTGCTAATCCCATCATTGCGTGCATGGCCTTTTTAGCTGGTACGGGAATGATTGCTTTATTTCTGTTGACAAACATGTGAGCCCCTAAAATGGAAAAGAAAGTAGTTGTTGCGAATATACGATGAATCAATTGAACGGTGGTTGGATTTTCCAAAAGATTTCTCCACCATAAATCCGAGTGATCATCCTTTCTAGCAAAGACTGGGTCCATAAATTCATTGTACGATGGGATATAATCATCACCCATATGAGGGAATGTATTGTAAATTAAACCGGCGTCTAAACCTGCAACCATCCCACCGGACAAAGCTGTGACGTAGGTTAAACATAACAATCCGGTACCAATGTATCTAGTTTTCTTTAATGCTGGACTATTCAATTGACCTATTAATTTTTGCATTGATTCACGAGTTTTTGGATTGTTTAATTTCTGAACCCAAGAGTTTTCATTCAAGATTTCAAATGCCGTCCATAAAACACCCAAATACATCAAAAACGCAGCACCCAAATGGGTCGTTAATCTGTACTGTGAAACTGTTGGTTTTGATTTTCTCTCAGCCAATTCTTTCTCATCCAACCCTGATTTCACCATCCACCATCCAATAGCACCTTGTAATCCTAATAATGCCGTTAATCCAAGCACTCTTTTCCCAACATGTTTATTAAATTTGCCTGTTTTCCAAAAATACAATGCTGGCAATATAAAAACCACACCGATCAATCTACCCACTTGTCTATGACCCCATTCCATTTTGAAAATGAATTTGAATTCATCTAAAGTCATGAATGCATTTAATTGTTTGAATTCGGGTGAATCTTTATATTTCGAGAATTCGACATTCCAATCTTCTTCAGTTAACGGAGGGATAGTACCGGTAACTGGTTTCCATTCTGTAATAGATAATCCAGACTCAGTTAATCTGGTTAACCCACCTAATACGACAATTCCGAATACTAAACCGGAGATCCCGACCAACCAATATCCAATTTTTGGATCAATAATTATGGGTTCACTAGACTTTTTAGGAACGGAATTAGCATCTTTTATCAATTTAGCAGCATTTATACTAGTAGTATTGGTAGTAGCTTGAGTATTATAGTACCTTTGAGGTCTAATATTTTTCAAAACTTGACTTAATTTGCTTGGTTGTTTTCTAACTATACTCAAACTAGATATTTTGGTTTGAGCAAGTGTGTTCAACACAAACTGATTCTTAGTAAAGAAAAACCTTGACCTTGAAAGCATCTTCCATGCACTGGTTCCTCTGTCTCTAACTTGTCTTCGAATCCCGATGTAGCCAAAAGTGAAAATTGGTAATACGCCTGCATATGGAAATCTCGAGATTTAGCAGCAAAAAGTTCCCACATTAAAACCACCACCCTCTAAGGAAACATTGAAAGCTTCATATCAAATACTGTATTCCAGGAGGATTTATAGTATCGTGGTTATAGTTAATAGATTGATTAACCTACTTGTCTTTTAAAAAAAGAAAATTGAAGGAAATTGAGTCTTAACGACTGACTTGAATTTAAAAGTGGTGAATTGGAAAAAGTATACCCATGCTAAGTGAATCAAGACAAAAAATGCTGATAGGAAGACTTCCCAAGGGTAGAGAAATGATTCTTGGAGATTCCAAGTTTCTGCTGATGGCTATGAATGATAGTGATGAAGAATTATTGGCAAATATGGTTTACATTTTTACATTGTTGGTATTTGGTGGTATTGCATTGTCATGTATAAGTTTTGCAATACGAGAATACTATTTGTCAATAACAAATTCAGCTCCCTCTGTTACAAGTGCTAGAATAAAGGAAGATGAATGGGATTTACAAGAGACCGCCTTGCGCAAACGAAGTGTTCTTCAAGGGGGTAATTCTGGTGTACGTCAAACCCATCCTGAATTGGAAGATGAGGTAGTCCAGATTCCTCAAACAAGAGTGGTTTCGTTGACTATCGAGGAAGTAAATAATCTCAAATCAGGTCGTTTGAAGGACCATGGAGATGGGATTTTCAACCAGTATGCGAAAGATATTAATTCTGGAAGCACCGATGATGACTCGGGCAATGATATATTTGGAAAATTAAGAATCGTCCAAGATGAAATCGTGTCACCGCGGTTTTCTGATGTGTTAAATAATCTGGCGACAAGTAATGGGAAAAATAAATTACAAAAAATTAGATACTCCTTCACCGATTTACTTGATATTAGAAGAACTATTAGAAATGGTGGTCGCGACTCTAATATTTTACCCATTATTAATATCAATAGTTTGAGACAGATTGAAATATTTATTGATCAATGCTCAGCGGTGATGTTCAATAAACGAGAGAAATCTTCAACAAAATCGATATACTTACTCAAGATATTATCATTTAGTAAGAAATTTGGCGTCTATTATATCCCTCAAGTTGCTAATTGTCTCGAAAATTTGATTTCCACTCTGGGCTTAATCGATGTTTTTGAAAAATGTACAATTTTTTTCCAATTTTTGATAATCGATTCGATTAATAACTACTTTCTCGATCAATGGAATTTCCAACAATTGAATAAATCCGCAATTCACAATCAGTTTTTAAAATGGGACTTGTCAAATCCTTATTTTGCCAATAGATTCGAATTATTTCAGGTTATTTGCAATTTTATCATTGGAATATGTGGATTACGTCAACTTAAACTCCGATCTAAAATGGAAACTAGATTAATTACTCTTTTACGGAAAACTATTTTCCAAGTAGAGTGTGATGAATATATTCATTTATTACCAATTATAAGCCAAACAATTCATACATTAGAATCAAAAAAAGTTAAATTGGAACTCTACTATGCAGTTAACAATTTGATTGAACGTCATTATCAATGTTGCATGGGTGACACTATTATGACGAATCATGAATTGAAAACTATAATTCAACATGGGTTGTTTGTTAAACATGATACTAATCTAAGAAATTGTGCTCAAGAAATGGCAAAATCGTTATACTCCAGAAACAGAGCTACCTATAATTGGATGAGTGAAGTACACAACGGCGATGTTTACGTATCGGCTATCGCTAAACCCGATCTCTCAGATTCAAAGTTAAAATCGGATAAACTTCAAACTTTAACCCAGGTTAAGGTTAGACCAGTTACTCCTGGCGCCTGGAAGATTCACCCACCCAAGATTAGAAACGAATAGGTCGAGATAAGGTGAACTGAAATTACATCCAGGTGTCATTGTGTTTGTCGCATTTCGTGGGGTCTTAACCGCTTTCAGCAATTTTGAATTTCATGTGATGATTGACAAAATACCCAACGCTATCTACGAAATGGAAATATGTATAAACGGTTACATATTCTCATCAGTTTGGTTTATATCTGGTTTTAGTATAAATATAAGATACGTCTAGACTGTAAGCTACTCTAACTAGATCGGTACTCCAACCTGTTCGATTACACCATCAGCGGAAAATAAATAATTATCACAGCATCAAAAAACCAATTCCGAAATACACGTGAAAATATCAGATGCCTTTGTTTCCAAGTTGGGTCAATGTATTTTATATAAATTGTCAGGATTATCATTTGCTAATTTAAATCCAGATTTATTTACTTTGTAGGTAAAATCTAATTGAAACCTTTGATAAAGCCTTTAAATATGTCAACTTTAGAATTAGCAGCCGCTGGTATTCTTGGTGCTCAATTATTAGACGCTAAGGCCCATGTTAGAGAAGATTTAGGATTGATCAAACATGTCATAGGAAGTGCTACTCCATTCTTATACAATTGTTATCGTGGTAAAGCCAGTTATTGGTACTTTTTTGAAAAATCGTCTAAAAAACATAAAGACCGTACTGCCATATCATTTCCAAGACCAAAATCAAACCCACCTCCATTAGAAAAAGGACCAGATGGGTTTATCAATTATGATAATCAATTTGAAGTTGAAACTTTCACTTATCGAGAATTGTATAATATGGTTTTGAGATTATCTCATATATTGGTAAATGAATACGGAATTACTTCAGCTGATACTATTGCTCTCGATTGTATGAATAAACCTTTGTTTGTTATTTTTTGGTTAGCTCTTTGGAACATTGGTGCTTGTCCAGCATTTTTGAATTTCAATACTAAAGATAAACCTTTAGTACACTGTTTAAAGATCTCCAAAACATCTCAAGTTTTCATTGATCCCGATTGTGCTGAACCAATTAGAGCCACTGAACCTAGAATCAAACTGGAATTACCCCATGTAAAGTTGAATTATTTGAATGAAAAAGAATTATTCCGAGTTATGCAAGATCCAAAGGTTCCTAGACATAGAGCTCCAGATGAAACTAGAAGACCCGAAGATGGTGATCACGGATGTGCATGTTTGATTTTCACCTCTGGTACCACTGGTTTACCAAAAGTGGCAATTATGTCATGGAGAAAAGCATTCATGGCCTCGTCATTTTTTAGTTATTTGATGAGTATTGACAAAAATTCGAACGTTTTGACTGCTATGCCCTTGTACCATTCTACTGCAGCCATGTTGGGAGTTTGTCCAACTCTTTTGGTTGGTGGTTGTGTCACCGTATCCCAAAAATTCTCAGCAACTACATTCTGGACCCAAGCTAAATTAGCTGGTTCTACACACATGCAATATGTTGGTGAAGTGTGTAGATACTTATTGAATGCCAAACCTCATCCCGATCAACAAGCACATAATATCTCAATTGCTTATGGTAATGGATTGAGACCAGATATCTGGATGGATTTCAAAACCCGATTCCATATTAAAACCATTGGTGAATTTTATGCCGCTACCGAATCCCCTATTGGTACCACCAATGTCCAAGTAGGTTCATTTGGGGTAGGAGCTTGTAGAAAATATGGTTATTTGATCAATCTTATTTTGTCATTCCAACAAGCTTTAGCTAAAATGGATCCTGATGATGATAATGAAATTTGGAGAGATCCTAAAACTGGGTTTGGGGCTAGAGCTGAATATAACACTCCTGGTGAATTACTTATGAAAATTGCCGACAAACAAGCACCAGAAAAGACATTCCAAGGTTATCTTGGAAATAAAAAGGCTACAAATGAAAAAATCGTCTTTGACCTTTTCAAGACTGGTGATGCCTGGTTTAGATCTGGTGATTTATTAAAGATGGACGAAGATGGTTTATTTTATTTCGTTGATAGATTAGGTGATACTTTTAGATGGAAATCAGAAAATGTTTCTGCCACTGAAGTTGAAAACGAATTGATGGGATCCAAAGTACTTAAACAAGCAGTTGTTGTTGGGGTTAAAGTTCCTCATCATGAAGGTAGAGCTGGTTTTGCGGTCATTGAACCAATAGATGAGTATAGCGATGAAAGCAAACATGTTGAAGCATTGGCCAAAATTTACACAGCAGTAAATTCACAATTACCAAAATATGCCGTTCCCCTATTTATTAAATTAGCTCCCGCCATTGAAGCGCAGCATAATCATAAAATTCCCAAGAACCAGTATAAAAAACAAAAATTACCAAAAGGTGAGTCGGGTAATGAGATAATCTATTGGTTAAATGGAAATAAATACGAAGAGTTGACTGAAGCCGCTTGGGCTAGTATTATGAAGGGAGCATCGAAATTGTAAATTTACATAGATTAATAGAATTTGTGAAGAAGCATAATTGTAAATTTGCATAGATTAATAGATTTGTCTGGACAATAGAACTGAACTATGTACAAAAAAAAAAAGAAATACGATTATTATCAAATTGGATTTATGACCGAGGTGATGCCAAAATGAGAAAATCGTTGGGTAGCAGCATAATTTTCACACAATCAATCCGCTTTCAAAGACCTAGTTTAATGTAAGTAACTAAAATCTCTCAAATTTAGTCAATTTTAAACACAGGCACTTGAAATTTGTAGATTTTATTAATTTCTTTAGAACACCTCTTTCGCTAACCTACAATATAAAGGGGAGGCAAAATTTGGAGTAACTTTTGACAGACTATTTCTTCAAATTGGAATCTTATTGTGTGTATCCTGACTTTTACATTCGATAGTACTTAGTTTGAAGGTTTACAAACTGTTTACAGAAATGAATCGCGATAGCAAATCAGATAAATGTAATATACAATAGTAAATCAAATAGTCATATATTGATAAATACTTAAAATCGAGACTTATATAAAGTTAAATTGTCATTGGTATTTATTTAAGATTTGTTGGAGATGGCGGTAACACCAGGTAATTCTTTACCTTCTAACAATTCCAAAGAAGCACCACCACCAGTAGAGACATGGGATAATTGGTCAACGACACCGTATTTCTTGGCGACAGTAGCGGTATCACCACCACCGATAATGACAGTGTTACCAGATTGGGCAGATTTGACGGCAGCGTCTAATAAAGCTTTGGTACCAGTGGCAAAGGCATCGAATTCGAAAACCCCAGCAGGACCATTCCAAACGATAGTTTTGGATTCTTCAACAGCTTTGGTGAATAATTCGACAGATTTAGGACCACAATCCAAACCCATCCAACCATCTTGGATACCTTCTTCTCTGGTAGCAGCACCTACGTTAGCATTTTTATCGAATTTATCAGCAGTGACGAAATCAACAGGTAAGATAATTTCGACATTGTTCTTTTTGGCTTTGGCGATTAAATCGTTAACTTTTTCGGAACCGGGTTGGTCGAAAAGAGAGTCACCAATGTTCATGTTGTACAACACTTTGTTGAAAGTGAAGGCCATACCACCACCGATAATGATTTTGTCGACTTTGTCTAACAAGTTGTCAATTAATTGAATTTTGTCCGAGACTTTGGCACCACCTAAAATGGCCAAGAATGGTTTGACTGGGTTTTCCAAGGCTTTGGCGAAATAAGTCAATTCCTTGGTCATTAAGAAACCGGCGGCTTTTTGGTCTACTTGTAAACCAACCATGGAGGAATGGGCTCTGTGGGCGGTACCGAAGGCATCGTTAACGTAAACGTCACAAAGGGCGGTCAATTGTTCTCTGAATTTTTCGACATCTTTTGGATCGGCTTTAACTTTTTTACCATCGGCATCTTTCTTGGAACCTTCTTCTTCGATATGGAAACGTAAGTTTTCCAATAAGAAAATTTCACCTTCGGATTTGGCAACGGCAGATTCGACTTCAGGGCCAACACAGTCGTTTAAGAAGGTGACTGGTTGAGGTAACAATTTGTTCAATTCGTCAGCAACTGGTTTCAATGAGTATTTTTCATTGACTTCACCATTAGGTCTACCTAAATGAGAGGCTAAAATGATAGCTTTTGGTTTTTGTTCCAAGACATAGTTGATGGTTGGTAAAGCAGCAACAATTCTTTGATTGTTGGTGATAGTTTTCCCATCCAAAGGAACATTGAAGTCGACTCTGATGAAGACACGTTTGCCAGCACAGTTTAAGTCCTTGACTGATAATTTGTTTGATAAAGACATGGTAAAAGAGATTTAAAGTAATTAAATTTAAACTAATTTCAATTTGTTCGGTGCGATTTCAATTGATATAACCCTGGAAGATCCCGGAACTCAACTCTCCGAGAGAAAAGGGAGAAACAGCAACCAAGTAACAGTAGATCTCAATTATATAGTATACACTAGCAACCCATTGACTTACACTCTTCTGTACCACCTCCTTTCTCTTTTCTTTGGTTCCACTAGGGTTATTTTCCAACCACCACATGTTAGTGCAAATTGAGAATTGACATTTTCTGGGGCTGGACGAGAGGAAGAAAGGAAGGAAGTCAAAAAAACTAATCCGATAACTATCATAGTAACATTAACACGCCAATTAATAGTACCAATTGATATTACCAATTGATAAACTGAGAAGATTATCGTTGATTATCTAGGTGTAATTAGTTGCTTTGCTTGAATTGATATTACTTTCTCTGGTATATATAGTAACTGTAATTAATGGTCATATCTAAAGGTAAGAATTGATATATATATATATATCAATTCTTTTATATGTTATATATATCTAGATATAATTAATAGCTCTATTAGTATGCTACTGATTTGGTGGGTCCAAAGATAATGAGTAGAATATAAAGTATAAGTATCTAGAAAATTGGTTAGATTACATAGATTGTTGGTTTTAATTAAATTGGTTATATCTTGTATTGATAAAGGTAAGAGTATATGTATAGAAGAGTAAGTTAAATGAGATATTATCTAGTAAATGGTAGTATTCGTTAATGTGGTTGATTTAAATAGCGCTACCGTTTAATCGTGAAACATCTACTACTGTTAAAACGTTAAACTTTGTATTAGTTGAATATTGTTATTATTGTTACTATTTTATAATATCTTCCATTATAATAGATCATCAGTTTATACTTCATCCTGTTTATAATATATTTACATTCTATTCCATCCTCTTACTACTCCATCGTATTATATTGTTCATCTGATCCATCACACGTGATTTTCTGGAATCTTCTCGAATTTAGATGGTATATACCTATATAACCAGTTGCAAATTTATTTCTAATTCCTAAGCAAACATGGAAAAGATCTTACAGTGGTCTATAGCTCAACAGAGTGGTGACAAAGAAGCTATTGAAAGAATAGGTACTCCAGATCCTAAACTTTTACAACAAGTCTTTGGTAATGGTCCCGATGAACCTACCCTAATGAAACAATCGATTCAAGTGGTCCAGAATAAGGATGCTACTGATGATGATAAATTAACGGCGTTGGAAAATTTTGAAATGTTGATTGAAAATTTGGATAATGCCAATAATATTGAGAATTTGAAGTTGTGGCCTGCAATTATTGAGACTCTTGATTCCCAGGATGTGGAATTGGCTGTGTTAGCTGCTTCTATTATTGGTGTAGCTGTGCAGAATAATCCAAACTCGCAAGAAGCGTTTGCGAAATATCCCGAGGGGATAAAAAAATTAATTGATATTACTAAAGACACTAAAGCTGCTCCGCAGCTTGTATTGAAGTCTTTATTTGCTATTGCTAGTTATATTAGAAACTTCCAACCCGGTTACGATGCTTTCGCATCTAATAATGGTTGGGAAATTATTTCAACTTTCAAAGATAATGACAATTTGAAGACCCAATTGAGATTATTATCCCTTATTTCGGCTATGTTCTCCACTGACATTAACAACAAAGTCCAGTACATTCAAAAGTACAATTTAATTGAATATTTGACGGATATTTTGCAAAATAATTCTAATGTTACTTGTATCGATAAATCATTAAACATTATCAACCATTTAAATTTGGCAGGGTTCAAGTTTAATGAGGCTGAATTGAGCCAGTTACAACAAGGGTTGGACAAGATTCAACCTGTTTCCGAGGAATTACAACAAGACGATTTGCAAGGGGTCAAGAAATTGGTGTAAGTTAGTATGTATATTAGTTAGAAGCCCCATGTGCAGGTTATAATAAAAATGATAATGAAAAAACTTGTAAATGGAACCATTAATCGTGAGCTCAGAATTGAACCTTTATCTACAATTTTGTCAATGATATATTTCTCTAACTGAAATTGACATCAATATTTTCAAAGGGCGCCATTTTAGATATAAAGACACTTGCTGGGTTATAAAAAGTAGTATAGAGGAAGGTATATGGTATATTTTTGTAATTGAACCTACGTCAACTACAATCTTGTCAATGTTAGTTCTAACTGCAAACATAACTCATGATTTTCAATGGGACTTACGAGGTTATATAAGAATACCTGGTGTAATCTCATGATTGGTGTAGAATTGGATGAATCTTACGGTTATGTATATTAGCTTTATAAGATTTGAACGGGATTTTCTCATAATTGACAACCTATGTCAACTTACAAGTAAACACTATTCTTCTGCATATACTTAGAAGCACCTATAGAAAGATGCTGCAAATTTGACCACATTTTCGCAGCAAAAGTTGAGTATGGGTACGATCTCAAACATCGTTTTGCTTCCACCTGGTAGGCACTGCCTCATACCCACATGGCGTTGACGCGTTATGAACAGGCGAGTTCCGCTCACATATATATCCAACTGCAAATTGACATCACGATTGTCGCCGTACCAGTTTTTGTTATCAATCTTCATAAAGACATATCTCCCTAACTGCATATTCACATCATGATCTTCGCCGCACGATATTCCGATTTTCAATCTAGATTCTAGGTACATAGATCAGAACAGTCCCTTACTAAATTGGGGCTCATCCATGCTTGTTAGGGAAATCGTAATGGCTTAAAAAGTTGATCCGCAAAAAGATACTCGTCATGTAATGGAATGTCACTTACAATGGAAATCGGAATTTTCCATTTTTGACTTCGTGTCATTGTTTGCAACCAGCACCAACTAATAATCTTGGCTTTTTTAAGTTTATACCTTTGCAGTAGGGGTATTCCGCGGAATGTTAAACGTAACCTTTCAATAAACTGAACATTCTGCATTGCTACAATGTAGAGCACACAAAATTAATCAAAGTTCAAGTTTTTGCTTCCATATGAGATTCGTACTATGGGTATGTACCGTTACTCGAATTTTCTACGTACACCGATTGACAGGTGGTGCATGCAGTGGAACTTGCAAAATAAACCCAAATTTACCCATCTGTACATGAATTTAACCTATCGATCGATGCATCAACAATAATACATACAAGTATACCCTCACCTGTTAAGATCACGGATTTGGTGAGTTTCACGATTGGCAATAGTCGACTTAACCCATATCAATTTCCCAAAATAAACAATGGTCAAAATTAAGTTAACGAACTGGATATGTCTGGTTGATCGTAATCTTAAACACTAAAAACCATAGGGTTACATTGGCATGATAAACTTTGTACGCGTTGTGGCGATCAGAAAATATGATAATTGTATTTTTGCAGCAAGTCTTGTCGGATATATCACCAAAAACCTAGATTAACATAAAATTCTCGCTAATCTTGGCACGATAATGACCAGTAACTTTAGGTAAGTGAAATAAAATTAGATATATCCGAAAGCTGGATAAATATTCACATGACATATGCTTTCGGTCTCCCAATTTCGTAAATTATACCCAATTCAACATTAAGCATGGATGCAAGAATATTGAAAAAAATAAAACCCCCTTTCAACTTAATTCAATTTTCACATTTGCATTGAATATTATTGTAGAATAATTTTGTAGTTTATCCTTCTGAATCCAAAGTTGTGATGAAATTCGTTAGTTATCGGGGTAGAGGATCAAATGCCGTACAATATTTTAAGTTGACCAACGTCTTATTGTTCTCAAACCTTAGTTTTTATTTTTGGCACATTATTTTTCCTTTTTGATCTTTAAGATTTACAATGTGTCAATTTTGACTTCAATATCATCATGCATTAGGAATTCACCAGCGGATATGTCAATGTAAAGTATTAATAATCAATTTGCTCAAAAAAAACAATGATTTACCATAACCAAATTTTCAAAGATGAAACTATCACTAGGAGGTACTAGGAATTATACTGGGACGCATAAATCCGATTATTTTCGTACAACTTCATTTGGATCATCTGACAAAAGCGTTCTGCATAACGCTTGCTCCGCCATTGGTGGAATAATATTTCGTCCATATTCATCTTTCCCTAACCCACCTCTTTGTTGGAAACTTTTGTACATAGAATAGAGGCTGGCATGAAATCCATGCAATCTTTCCGCTTTAACCTTTGTCATTTGTTTGAAGTGACATATTGAATTGATATAGGTGGATTTTGCATCAGTACCACTTTTGACCACACCCAAATTGGCTAGAGATTGATTTCTTTCCCATTTATCATATAGAGCAAATGCAATAGTATAAGTGAATGAATACAACCATTCAACTACTTCCTGGTTGGATCTAACTGGGAAAAAATTAACCCCCAATTCAATTTGAGAATTGTTTATAAGATCTTGGACTTCCTTTTGGGATAATTGAATCAAATTATTATCGAGTTTCCGTTTCTTGCTCTGCTCATCTGCTTGAAGACGTCTTAGTACCTCCAGCCTAAAGTTATTGTTTTCGACATTTTTCAATTTCCGAAGATATTGTTCGTACCCTTCAATTATGATAATTGTGTTGTACTTTAAATTATCTCTTTGCTTAAGATATCGTAAGCATTCTTTTATGTCTATAGGTAGTGATTTATCATACAACTTTCGTACTATATTCTCGGCTTTATAATATAATACGATTGTTTTCTCCATGACTGTCGTTGGAGGACATGGGATAAATACATCGTTTGACTTGTTGTATCTCGCAGTTAGCTTTCTAGTCCAATAGATGATGGGATATTCAGTTTCATAGGTTTCGACTGTCATGAACTCCATAATACTTCTAACATCATCATCCTTGAAATGACTGTTGTAGATATGGTTTGGAAAATGAATCAGCATTTCAGACAATAATTCATCTTTCTTTCGTGTAACCCTATTGGCTTCTTTAAGTTGTTTGGGAGTATACAGAAACCCGTTTTCGTCGCACATTGTAGCAACTGTTTTGGCTTTTCTCGTGGTAGTCCGTGGTTTGGGTGGTGCTTCTATTGGCGGTTTAATTGGAGATGACGAACTTTGACTAATCGGATCGGAAAGCTCATACGGAAGGATACTAGTCGAGTTACTTCTTTTGGATAGCTCGAATGTATTCTGAGTGGGCAAAGAATTAGACGTAAATGACTTCGGTTTTTGTATAGGAATGGGCCCAGGGAATGATGTGGAAATGGGAAGGTCTGGTCCATCCAGATTACTCTCTGAGAGCCAATTCACTGTATCTAGAAAGTCTGAAACCGGAGCTGCTTGAATATTCATAACCGGGCGAGTTAGTCGCGGTTTAGATGGTGAGCTTGACTGCAAATGTATAGGGGAATCTGTTTGTACATTGGTTTTAGATGGTGAAGTGGGATGGTGATATATTTGTGCATTATTCGGTTTACCTGAAGGTGAATTCGGTTCTGTCCTAGGTTGTAGTATTGGAGATGAAGGTTGACACAGTGACACCACTTGTGAACTCAGGTGTAACATCGATTGTAATATCGGTACCAGTTCAATCTTTGATTTTGTTGAAGCTCCAATTATCTCATCTAGTTTCTTCATTATTGGCGACAGCTCGACCAGTCTAGAATTTATAGTATTTACAGGTGAATTAACCTTCATCGGTGGTATTATATCAATACCTGACGTATTCGGTAGGTCCATCACTGGAGATTTCTTCTCCATATTTCGTCCTTTCTCTCCTCCTTCACAATCTGTTTCAGACAATCTAAAATGTTAGTACACGTTCATAAACCTTTTCTGCTTAAATACATACATTTCAATAACATCATAACTACCTACTTCCTCCTCTGATAGGTCTATTATCTCTACCTCTTCCATTGCTAACTAAATCAAATATAAACAGTGGGCCTGCATAAGGAGCTGGAAATTTTGGAATATAGAACACATAGTAGAATATAACATATAAACAGTCTTAAACACAACTATGTCATTGTCTAGTAGAAGGAGGTCTAGAATAAGTTCACGAGGCAACTCCTACGATTACAAAAACATTAGAAATGATACTTCTAATGAATCAATGTTTGCGTTGAAAGAGATTCATAATACTTTGAAATACGATTGGCCGCAATTGTTGCACGATGATGCTAATCC
Organism: Candida sp. Y128-05E; assembly: GCA_037042355.1. NCBI lineage: Eukaryota > Fungi > Ascomycota > Pichiomycetes > Serinales > Debaryomycetaceae > Candida > Candida sp. Y128-05E. Next base: position 58,849 of record JAXQKE010000028.1, on the reverse strand, counting down.
TATAGAGATGGCTGTTAGTTTGTTGGATGACACATCGGTTGGTATGGCTCATAAATTGGAAGAGTTTGAAAACTTGAGACTGCAAACCGCCAATGCTTTAAAAGACGTCGTTCACGATCAGTATGAATTGTTTAATAATTCGATATCACAGTACCATACACTATTACCATTGTTGACTAAATCACAAGAGGATTCACAAAGTATTAAGCAAATGTTGGAAACCACAACTGGTGATATTCATAGTAAATCAGATTCTTTAAACGAGCTTAATAGTTCGGTGTGTAAAGTTACTGATATGATTAAGATACTTGATAAAATCGAAGAAATGAATGCAATACCTGATAAAATTGATCAATTGATTGCTGATAAGAAGTTAAATGAAGTTTACGATGTCATTTTTGAGGGTTATGCTACGGCGGAAAAATATAATTTATGGAGTTTAGGGGCCATGAATGGTATTCAAAGTTATTTGGATAACCAGTCAAACAGTTTATTCGATATGATAATTGACGAATTGCAAAATGAAATCTATCTCAAGAATTCATCGGGTGAAACTCAGGAGGATTTCACTAATTGGTTACTTCTCCTCGAATCAAATAACCCCCAATTGGCGTCGTTTAAAACTTTAATCAAGAAATCTACTTCTTTAGAACAGTTTGTCAACAATTCAGCCAACTTGGATATTGTCGAAATCTCTGATGTCATGACCCAGCGGGCTCGTGATTTTTTGGATGAAAAATTAGCAAAACTTCACTCTTACTACTCTAAAAGACAAGTGGATGTGGATTATTCCATGGTCTTGGATGCAAATGTCAATTCGCGTACCGAGTCCTTTGGTTATATCTTTTTATTATTGAATACCGCTTCGAGATTAGGTAGATTACATCAAGTTACTGAAGTATTGCATTCAAAAGCACAACTGGAATTGCACAATCTAATCAATAGAACCTTGGAACAAACTAAACAAAAGCACGCGTTTGTCATCAATAAATTGTCCAAATTACAAAACTTTGAACCTTCTCGTGAATCTATCGTTATTGGAGACCCAAATATGCCCGATTCTTCAGTGGTGATTTTACAAGATTTATTTGGCTCGGTTTTCATACAATACCTACATGTTTTAGAAAGACATAAGGTGGTTAGTAATATTGTCTCACTTTTAGAAGGCCAAAATCGGGTTCCAGCAACTGCTAATTCTCATAATGGATCTGTCGCTGCACCTTCTACGCCACGCCTAGGAAGTCCCCGAGTAGGCTCGCCTAGATTTGATTCACCACATAGCCCAACTACAGGTAGTCCAAGGGTTGGTAGCCCAAGGGTGGATAGTCCAAAGATCGAAAGTGCCATTACAAGTACTCCAACATATAGTTTCCATGAGATTTGGAATACTATGAAAAAGGAATTACAATCATTGATTGTCAGTTACATTCATGATATGTCTCCAATAAACATGGAAAGCACTAATCTCTCGCACTTGAAACAAACTAGTAAAGTGTATGATGTTATGAAAAGACCTAATATCTTCCAACTTGACCAGGTCGAACAAAAAAATACCAGGGAACCATCTAAAGACATTAAAAATGTCTTGCAAAATATGTTTCCTGGTTTAAATATCGGAGAAACAAGTGTGTTCTCAAATGATGAATCAAATACGCCATATATCAAAAGCGAGTCAGTTAGTTTTAATTTTGACGTTGTTGTACCCAAAGATTTATTTAATATGAGAATTATCATGGAATTTTTCTTAATCTTTATAGCAGGATCTCATAAAATTTTCCAAAATTTTCTAGATGAAAATGAAATCAATGGACCACTGGATAAGTCAGCATTACAATTCTTTGAAGATTTTATGAAATTTTCATTTTTATCACAAATTAGGGATAGTATAGATTTGCTATTCAAGGAATACATTACCGAAACACGAAATGATCATAATAAATCAATGTCGACATATGTTGGTTTTAAGACTGATACAATAAATATAAGTCAAGACATGGCTATGACCAACAATAACTTGGTAAATTCATCCACACTCAATAAAACCAATGAAATTATCTATCAAAGTGCTTATGATTTCAAACGAATTCTTTTGAATTTATGTTCGATTTTCAACACATCACTAACTTATAGAATTGAATATTCTGGGGTATTGATAACCTTTTTATCCCTGTTTACTGATGCATATATGAACTTTTTCAAACAATTGGTATCGGATGAAGGAATTACATATAACCAATACGCAACAATGAATACGAATAAGCCAATATCTCAAATTAGTAAATGGTTAAAGGTACAACAGTTAAAAGATATAAGTCGAGTAATGTTCGACCCCGAACAAGAAGATGAAGACATTATTGAAAAGGAAATTGCCATAATGTTTTACAGCGGAGGTGATGATTTATCACAATTGTTCAATCTTACCAAGGAAGACTACCTTGATAACGAATCGTTTGATCAAGCATGCTATCTCTTATTAACTACAACGTGGATTTTAGGATGGTTACCAGATTTAAAGAAAGAATCAAAATATGAATTTTATGATGATAAAGATGATGATTTGAGACTATCAGTAATAGATAAATTAAAATACGATTGGTCTTTCTATGATGAAGGAAAATCTAATTTTGATACTAATATTAATGGCGGTAATCATCAAAATATCTTTTTAGCTTTGAATGGTGAGAAGACACAAAAGTTTGACGAAGTAATCAGTGATATCAAATATATTAAGGAGAATAGTTTACTCGCTTTAAGATATGATGTGCGATGCAAATGTATGTATTACATTGGTAAGTCGCTCAAAAATGATTGGTTTTTGATTAGTGAACCTGGTGACGCTGATAGGTATATCAGTATCTTAAACAATGAGATATATGCCTTGAATAATCATTTGAAAGATATATTGAATGAAGAGCAACAAGAGCAAATTTACTTGGGCTTAGGTGAATTTATAAATCAAATCTTAATCAAAGGAAGTGAGTTAATTACCAAGATCAATGCTAATGGTATAAAACGAATTATGTTGAATATCTTTATATTACAGCAAATGTTGCGGAATCTATTGAATAATCCCGAGGCAGTTAATTTCACCACTAGTTCTGCTTATTTTAATATGTTTACATTGAATGAAAATATGTTCAAAGACCAAATCAAACAAAATGTCCATGATTTCGACAAGCACGAATATAGAAATATGGCACGATTGATATTTAGTGAAAAATTAGTTGATGGAAAGGGTAGTTCATTCAATACCTCCAAATACAATGAGTTGATTAGGTATATAAATGCAAGTTTAGATTGAATATATATGAGGGATCTGATTTGAAGTATTTTACCAATGAACGTAATCGTATCTTTAAACATATCACCCCAAGAGTGCAAATAGTGTGATATTTATAACTATCGAGAGTCAAGTAACGTTTCGTTCAGAGCGCGTAATACTAAACACCCACAGAGACTCTGCATTAATAACAATTGTATTCAAACGCAACCTCCTAGAGGGTATTATTGTACCTTCGTAATCTAGATCAATGAACAATGAACAAAGATAATCGAGAGCTATGAGTTTGTAACCAATATCTAATGCAATCTCTTCAATTACTCACACCTACTTTTTCCAATCTTTTCCAATGAAAAATGGAAGCTGTTCGACTAAATAATTACAATTGGTACACCAAAATACACATTTCATTATATTAACTTCTATTATATATACACATTTTAACATTGATCAACAATGGACTGCGGCCGAGGGTCTTATACCCATTTTGAAACTTATTTTATCAAATACAAATTTCCCAACCCCGGAACCTATAGCTACTGCAAAGAAATAAGTCAAAGTGAACGACATGACTGCCAACATGAGAGCGTAACCTAATATTTCTGGAATAATCAAAAGTACTAACCTTATAGCATCTCTAAAGAATTCTGAAGCATGGGATAAACCGTTTGCTTTAGTAGGTTCACCAATTACTTTTTCCAGGTCAGAAACATCTTTACCGATAGATTCATCGCTGGAATGATTTCTTGGCTCAGGTACCACATATTTATTTTGTGGTAGGTTAAAGTAAGCGGGGTTTTTCCATACTTTGTATTCCAAGTAATTTTTGAAGAACTCGAAACTTCGAAGCATAAATGCTACAAAGAATAACAAGACAAAGATCCCAAACGCTTGTGCCTCTGTTTCTGCTGATAATGATTTAAACACAACAGGATAATCTTTGAATTGAGTAGTGAAGTACATGTGCATACCACTCATATCCATATCTGAATCCATCGACATGGAGGTACTAGTACTCATGGAACTCATGGTACCAGTAGCTGTACTCGATGCCATTGCCATCATATCCATAGCACTGGTTGTGGAAGAGCCGTGATCGTGTCCTGCGTGTCTTTTAAACATTGTAAACTAATTACTGAAGTACAAAAGAGAACATATCAAGAGATCTATGTTAATTTATATTGTTGGTTAAAGGTTTTCAGTATGAGCAGATTACTTTACTGAAATAGTTAACCAATTCCCGACCTACGAAAAATGCGAGTTTTAACTCGCTGGAAAAAGTTAGGAAATATGCTCTAAACGGCTGACAAGGGGGGATGGGAGATGCCCTCTTGACGACTAACCAGTTACCATTGTTTATTACCCTATACCTCTATAAATCAAACTCTTTCCTGTCAACACCATCTCCAATAAACGGACATCGCATTTCTAAATTGTGAGTTAGTACATGGCTCTTTAACCAATCATTGGCGATGAATCGGCTACCACATGCTAAACACGATCCGTGTATTGGCAATTTGTCTGTCAACGTATTCGCCGTCTTCCCCTTGGGATCGTCAAACTTGAAGTGCATATGTAACAAGTGTTTTTTATAATCATAAGGTCGATTGAAATTTTGTGTTTTATGGTTGCACATATACTTGGGGTAAACACATTGAAACCTCCCAACGTCATTATGTATTCTCATGTGTCTAGTCAAGTCTCGACTGATATATTTCTCACATATAGTACACACCGCGCCTTTGGGGTTACGTTTCTTTTTGGGCTTGCTAAGATTAATGGTGGACAAATTGTCGGATGAAGCCACATCTTTAGACGTTGTAGAACTGTTGGAATTGACCGATTGGTACGAATTGGACCGCTCAACCAGTGGTTGAGCAAGATACTCTGGTTCATTGATATAGCCAGCACTTGCTGCCCCCTCACCAAAATTTTCATCTATTGGTTTGAAACTTGGCGCATCAATCTCTTCGATATTAAATGATATCTCCGTATCTTCTTTACTAGTATTATTTAAGTAATTTCCAAAATTTTGGGAGAAATTATTCTTCTGTTCTTGATATTGGATCTGCGGCGAGAAAAACATATTCGTTTGGTGCGATAGGCTTGTAGGTGGTTTCATACTGGTGGTACCTGCTTCAAAATACCCAGCTTTTGGCGGTACCATACCCGGAGTCAAATCTTGTAAAAAATCATGATTTGATGAATTGTCTGGCAAGAAATTATCATCAAAATTAAGTAATTCATCTTGTAGATCTTGTGGCGTGTAAAATCCGCCCGTCTCCGACGCAGGGGAGAATATCGAATTCTTCATAAATGGAATAGCCAAGTCTCCGGTTGTGGTCATACCATTTCGATACTGTTGTTTATTTATAAAGTTTTTGGAATTATGATTGGTGATATTATCCAAATTAATGTGAAATTTAGGTTTCTTCGATTGTTTGGGATAATCTTTTGATTTTCGTTGGGTCTGGGTCGGTGCTGAGTGAACTGGGGGACCATGTGTATGTAGTGTTGGCACCAATGGTTGCGAGAGTGAATGTGAATGTTTAGGTCGTCTAGGATGAGCATGGAGTTGTGAAGTCATTGGATAGGCGTGGGGATGTGCAGATTGCCCAGCGTTTGTATCCGAATGTGTAGCGTGCTGTAGATTGGGGGTTTGCTGTAGATGTGACTGGGGATGATCGGGGTATATCTGTTGATTGTACGGTGGAACATCCGGAAGTTGGCTATTGATAGTCGGATTCGAATGATGAATATGTTGAGGTTGATGTAGATCCATTTGGACTTGAGTAGGAGCATTCCGAACATGATTCGGAGTCTCTTTTTCATTTTGATTATTTTGATTATTTGAATTGTGATGATTGGGATTCTGTCGGTTCTGGCTATTCTGATTATACTGAATGATTTGAATATCGGTTTGTAAGTCCTGACCATAATAATTGTCTGGATTAGGATTAATATACGACTGATTAGATAACTCGGGTTCGGATTTTGTCGATAAGTTCGGATACTTGAAATTGTTATGGAATTGTTGATCTTTTGTAGATTTCATATTCATGTTCATATTTATATTGACATTTGAATTGATTAAATCATGGTTACTATATTGTTGTTTGTTATCCTCTTGTTCAAGGTTGGATATGGGATAAAAAAAATCAACAGACCCACTATCGTACTCGTCTAGTCTCTGTGGGTTGAAATAGTCATTGGGAGCATACCTAGCATCATAATTAGACATGACTGGCACTATCAAAGTGATTTGATCAAGGGTAACCTCTATAAACCTAACTATTTATCAATCTGGGTTTGGCACTACATTTTCAAAAAGCGCAAAAATTATAAGCAAGCGAATTTTGGTCAAATGTTTCCAAATGTTTCACATATGAATTTGAAACAGTAGAGAAGAACTGATGGACTTGGAAGGAACGAAATCAACGATGATTTTCATTAATTACAAAAATATTCATAAAATTATTTTCATTTCACAATAACAAATGGTCATTTCAACATTTCTACAATATCCCAGTACCCTCTTGGTTCACTCACTCTTCTCCAGTTTCTAATCCATTCTAACTTTGTGTGCTTAGATCCGATAGATCCGGGGAGAGAATACTGTTTAATCTAGATTGGAAGGAAATTATGTAGGTACATTGACTCTTAGTTTTTACCGTTCAACAACGCGTATTGCCTGATTTTGAGATTCCCAATCTCGTCTCGACAAGATTTTATCAGAGCAGACCATTCGAAAAGTTTAATCTAATAATTATAAGTTATCTCTATCGCTCGAACGGCAGGTGGAGAGCAACGAGAATGTTAAAATGTTGGGTCGATGGCACAGAAAACGCAATCATTTGCGATGAGCTATATGAGTACCTTTTTAATTGTACGATGTTTATATTTCCCAATATTTATGTAAGACAATTAGACGATTAAACGTATATGCATTTTGAATAGCGGAAAATAAACTGGAATTACCCCTTTTTTTGTTAGCAACAATCGCGCAGATTGGGCTTCTAGCAATATAAATAAGTTTTGATCCACGGGAAACCCACTGAGATCTAAATCGTTACCAATGAGTCAATCGTTTAATCGACTTATGAATAAGTTCGACCGCATAAAAGTTTGTTCTACAATCGCAAATATTTTTTACTACTGCGAAGAAAATACACAAAATAATTTTCGCCGAAAAAATATATACATTCAAGAAAATTAATTTTTATAAATAAATCCCCTCTTCCCAGGTACTAGAACACACTTTGGTAACGCAATTTTTGTAAATATTTTCCAAAATTCCTGATGAGTTTCAGCTGTTATAACTCTATTCATCAAGGTTTGACTCGCAAACCTTCTCGGCTTTAGGAGAACTGGCGCGCCTTAGGCCTTTTATACCAATGTAGTAGCGGTAATGTCTTTGGGATCGATATGACGAAAAATATTCCAGATTGAGGATACTTGCTAGCGCACCCTTGCCAGCCCCCCTTCCGATCTCCAAATGTGGTAGTAGCTACTGATTCATTCATATTTTAAGAGGTCATGAGTATGTGATATATATTTTTACCACAATTATTATTATCATTGTTCGGCTCAATATTATTATTCTTGTTTGATGTTTCTAGAATTATGTCAATTCATGATTGCTAATAGTCTGCATACTTTATCATTAGCGATAAACCATGGCAAATAAATTTGCATCAAATTAAAATAAGCTGAAATTTATTGGTTAACCAAGAAAATTAGTCAATCACCAACTGAACATATCCTTTCGACTAAACTTTATAGTTAAAATTTAGTAAACGCACATCTCTTGAAATTGGAGTAATACTTCATGGTAAAGAAGAACCAATTGATTGGATAGTGACTGTTTCCTTCGAATACAGTTCTCCCATGGGGATTAGCGGTGCATTAAAGATTTTTATACTTTTGTTCTCCTTTTACTACACGCGTTGGTACGATTGTCACTTATACAAATGATCGTTGTTCAAATCCACGATCTAGTGATCTAATCTAGCAAATATTTTTCATTCGTAACAATAAATTTATCTCGCTTGTTGTCTATAAACGCACCAACCACCTCGGTTAAAATTGTTGATGTTTTTCTGTCGCAGGCAACAATAAAATTGCACCTGGCAAACAATCAATTCTATTGAAACATTTCTTCGTAAATGTCAAGTGCCGTAATACGCAAATAGAGTACTGATCGTTTCTATTGTTGAAAATTTCACATTTCCGGATTTACAATCTACAACTTTTTATTCAAAGTAAAAATATTAATTGTATATAAATCTAGCCAGGAGAAATGAATGGTTGTAATGTACTTTTAGTCGATATCAATCTATAATGCAATAGTACAAGAAGTTGGAGTACTTGTATCCTCCGAGTGATATCATGGAAATCCATGAAAAATAATAGTTGTGGTAAATCGTAGATAGTTCCGTCGTTATTACTATTATGAGACTACTAAGACAACATTGACATAAGAATTTTATGAAGTGTGACTTGTAGTCGGTTGTTTACTATCGTCCAATAGAGGACTGGATGAAGCAGTTCTATTCCACGCAAGGACATTTATCAGCACCTTCAGTTAAAATATGATCTTCCAACCAATCTTTACCAACAAACCTTTTCCCACAAGGACAAGTCCCCCAATGCGGCAATTTATCTGACAAATTGTGCAATTTTTTAATCGATACATTATCGAATTTGAAATGTCTATTTAATAAATGCTTTTTGTAATCATAAGGACGGTTGAATTTCCCCAGCTTATGACGGCACTGGGTTTTGGGGAATTTACACGTGAATCTTGATTCCGCCTGATGAGTTCTCATATGTCTTGACATATCACGAGTGATTCTCTTGGAACATATAGTACAGACTTTGTGATCAACAAATTGAGTATCTACCAACGGAATCACCATGTTTGAGTTGGCGTTGACAAAGGTTGTCACATCTGGATATTGATTCATATCAAACGATTGAGTAGGATACTCTTTATTCTTCAATAAATCGTATAATACTTGTTGTTGATACTCCGGTTGATATTGATTAGGATTCATCTGAATTAGCAGCAGAGTATTGTTTGAAACAGAAGGATGCATAGCATTCACATGTTGTACCGTTGTCTGATGAGGATTATTGTGAATATATTGTTGGGTATTATGAATGTATTGATTTTGGTTGATATTAGTATTTTCTAAGACAGAAGTAGTTGAATTGACTGAGTTGCACACACTGTGTTGTACACTGGCATGGCTTCCAGCAGGAGAGTAGTCAGACTCCTGATAGTAGTTGTAATTGTCATACTCATGAGCAGGTTCTGATTCTGGATATTGGATATTGAAATGAGGTTGGGCTTTTTTCATAATTGAATCATAATCCTGATATAATGAAATGGGTTGGTAGTTAAGTAATTCCATATTATTGTTTGGTGTGCCAGAGAAAACTGGATGATGATATTATGGTATATATATATATTTAGTGTTTAAAAATATTGTCGCAATTATTTTTTATCTTCTGTATGGAATTGTTATTTTTTATTTTTTTGCTTGTTAGGAATAAAATTTTATATTTTCTACTGCTGAGGTAATCACAAAAAATAATTTATTTATTGAAAAGAAAATTTTACCGGTCTATGTACAGGTGAATAAAACCCTGTAATAATATTTTTCTAAAAAATAATCCTGCATTGAGAATACACACTCCAACCATATTCTTGTAGAAGTAATATTATGAAACTAAGTTCAATAGCGACAATCAAGAGCATCCTAAATGGCGAATCCCAATAGCTTACTTCCGGTGAAAAAATTTCATCCTTGGATTATTTTCAAAACTCGAAATCTGGCTTTGGAAACTTGTTTTTTTATTTTTTTTGAACATAATTGTTAAAACTGGTTATTTCAATTTGTGATCCCCTTGGTGGGATCATTGATTCGAAAATGGTACGATTGATTAATGACAGGATATGTTCTACTAAAGAAACCTTAAAACCTTGGTTTTCTTGCAAATTTGGAGTTAATTAGTTCCACCAACCTTATCCTTTAACCGATTAGGTTGGTGAAGGTTTTTTAGTGAAAGTATCACAGATTGTATTGCATGATACTATCAATGATACTTAACATACTGTCCTTGATTGAATTTTAGTATTCAACGCTATTGCAAAATTAAATCAGTATCACCTATTGTATGTTGGTCTAAGAATATGAGTATTAAGCTGAGAATCAATGATGTGAATAGCTAATACATAGACAACGACCCATATATCCAGAGAATATTGAATAGATGTTACTTCATCGGAGAAATTCACTTCCAATATTATTTAGTACGATTTTTGATGGTACAACTGTTCCTAACAAGACCAGTTATAGTATGTTCTTACTTGATTTTAGTTTCGTCGCCATTGAATCTGTTAATTGCTTGAATGTGATAAAATGATTTTATTCAGCCTTGGTGACTTTTAACACATTTCCAACTGAGTTGGTTAATTTTCTCAATCGAATCAGTTATTAACCAATTCTGATTTGTTTTGTGTTCGTCATTATTTATGTCTGGTTTGAAGTTAATCCGGAACATTTTCGCCTTTTGATGTTCGCCACAGTTATCAAAGAAGATATTGTATGCTCCATTACACGTTGAACTCATTTGTCATGAAAAATTAATCAATTAGTCAGAATTACTAATCTCCAAAAAAGACATTTCCGTTATCGATTTCATCTTATAACGTCTTCTAGCGTGTTGTAAACTCTGAAATTTTTTATGTATAGTTGGTATCATATTTTTTTGGCACTTGAATCTGTAGGAACCGGGACCTGGGACCTATAATTAACAACTTTGCGTTGTGATCGTAAATTGTGGTTTTCCATATGATTTATGATATTGTCTACTTGAATGATCTCATTGTGATCAGATTCCTGGGTCAAAGAGGGGTTAAGGGTTTTAGGCGTGACTGCAGAGACATCAAGAAAGCTTTCACCATACATATCATGAGTCGTAGATATTTTACGAATAAATCTAAAAATCTTTATAAATGTAATATTTACACGTTTAGTGATATAACAAGCATATACTTACATAGAACTAATTGCAGAGGTTTGCTTAGAAACAGTTTATTTGATAATTGAAAGACGAACTCAGAATCGATCGATTTTGTAACGGAAATTTATAAGCAAATAGAACCAATAATTACTGATGATGTCTGAATAGGTAAACAAACGTACTTGAACATTATATCTGGAACTCTTGGCCGGCCAGGACAAGTACCCATTAAGCGAGATAGGTCTGCGTCAAGCGAGATATATTTTATCAAACAGTATTCAGCGAATTAATTGCTCATTAATTTGAACTACCAGATAATAACACAGGTAAAAAAATGTTGAATAATTGTCTGAATCAATTCAAATCGAATTGCACACACCAAATTAGTAAGTAATAGACAAGGGACATCAAAGAAATTCGCAGCAATGGTATTTGTTTTTCCAGGGTATACATTACATTTGAGCTTTACATAATTATATAAGTAGCTATATTTGAACTTACTCAAGTGACAAGGCAAGGTAGTCCATTCCGATTTAGCATCATTAGAACATTTCCCAGCCGGATATCAACACTATTGAATGTAATTCCATCTACCTGGACCGGACCGATATTCTCAATCTCGTACTCCGCCTTTGCAGATGATATTTCGATATTTCTTGGCTCAATTGCTGATTACTTAATAGTCAGAGACGAGACAAGTAGGTATGAAGTCGCTTCATACCCAAAGGAGAACGCAAATAACTATAAGGGACTAATGAAGGACCGACATTAATTGGAAAATATTTCCAAAATTTCACCAAAACTACAATTAAACAGAATTAATATGTATAACATATCCGGATATCCATGGTTATCTAAGAAAATGAATAGTGTTATCCAGTTAACGTATAAAGTGACAGAATCATCAAGATCACCCAACAACAGACTCCGACTCCAACTCACCCCTCACAATCACAAGCCTCGTGATCCCATCTCCACTCCCGGAGATATCATTCGCCTCTACAAATCCAGATTAAAATTCTGGGCCACACGCCAATAATTATCAGACATGTATTTTGCAACCATTTATTGCCAGTCCCGCTAGCGGGAAAGTGAATTAGAGTTTAGTTTCAATTCATAAAGAAGAAAAAAATAGTGTAGGGTTAATACCTATAGATCATCGCCTTAACTTCTAAGTAACATCTAGATAGGGATCAGCGTACATAATGACGATCGATTTAGGAACTGTGGGGAAGGTTGCCCGAGATAAAAGAATATGTAGCACGAGTAAATATTGCGTTGAAGATCAATAACCAATTACAACAAAAATATTAGTAGGGCAAATAATATTGATTTATGGCGAATAGATCATTAACGATTATAGCAACTGTGTGGAAGGAGCGTGCGATAAAAGAATATGTAGCTCGAGTTAATATTGCGTTATATATCAACCAATTACAACAAAAATAATAGTCATAATAATAATAGTAATGTGGATTGTGCTTATGTCGAATTATGATGGAAGATGTTATACATATGTATTGTGGGTTAAAATGAAATGTGTTTTACTAATTTGATACTAGCCGAATAAACACTGGTGTTTCACTGCTGATAGGTAGATCCACTAATCATACAAAGGCGATTAATCGTATGCCAGATGAAATAATCAGGGAGACGCAAGAATTACCCATACCAAAGCTTGGTCTAACTTGTATTGTGGAGGAAGGCTGATAGAAATATTTTGATAATTCATTGCGTCCTGTACAAAGTCTGGGTTTCGGAATCCAGTTCCCAATACGATGAAAAATATTTCGATATTTTTAATATATGAAATTTGACAAGCAGAGATTGATGTTATTATCCATGGATTCAATGTAGAGTTCTTCTAGAAGGGAAGGCGGGCAATGCTGAGTACTTCTAGAAAGGAAGGTGGGGAAAGAAAATAATGAGCAAACATTCTAGCATGAGAAAACGAAAAACTTTGTAATCTATTAATTTTACAACTGGTTTACGATAGTCTAATTCGAATTTAGATGATCCACTAAAACTTCGATTCAAATTCTGTATATCAGCTAAAACTTCGTTTTAATATGAACCCTATCCTCTTATCCCTTTGGTTGCTCTGGTATTTGCCAAGGGTTTTAACTGCGTATCTACTTCGAATCGCCTATGTTTTTTAATTGGAAAAATAATCAAAAAAATATCAATAGTAAGCATCAATTTATTATGAAGCAGTCTCAAAGACCTTTAAATAATATTCATACCAACGTTTCCCATGAAATGCGTTTTTGCCGAGACCCAGGGTCTAAAATTAGTTTTGGGCGATGATGAAATATTGACCTGTGGTTGTTGGAAAATGATATTTTTATGACGTATCCTGGATCGGCATATTTGGACCCTATTGGATAGGTGTTCATAATACCTTCATTATCGGCTAAGCCATAATTTGGCTTCACTAGTTGGTTGTATGAAAGTAGAAGCTATACCGGAAACTTGGAATTTCTCAACCTGATATTATTCTCGCTAACTAGTCATAGTATATAAATCGACTCATATCGACATTAAAATAATGCTTGCGTTGGGAAAGACCTCTATCTTGCTTGATTGGGCCAATTCGTTCATAGATTCGAGAACTTGAAGTTCTACTCAACAATATCCTAAATGCTATCATTGATAGTACCACAATTGATATGAAATTGGATTATCTGGTTCCGACTTATTCTGTCTTTCAATTTTTGCTGATAGTTTACATTCCTGATTTGTAGCAAACAAATGCATAACACCTTGACCGGCGATACAAGGAAACGTCAAAGGCAGGCTTGCTTGGATCAATCTGAGATATTTTCACAAAGGGCTTAAACATATTATCATTTGGCTGATATAAATGTAAGGACCGATCCGCAAAATATTATCGTTGGCTGAGGTGATGGCTTAACTTTTACTATATTCATTGTAAAGCCCACCCCTCCTTCATTACCAACTAGTACTTTAGTATAGGAAATTGGGGCAGCCATAAATAGCTGTAATTCTGATCTTGCCTTTAAGTTTACAATATGATGTATATTATTGATCATTTGGTAATTGTAAGCCATGAAGGTATAACCTACAAGCTATGTGCAATTTTTTGTCTCAAAGTGGCAGATTGAATTGAAAATGTGTTACTTTTGATAATTAACATTGATGTGACTCTCTTTAATGTTGCTTGCCGGTACTCCCTAGCATGGTGAGTGTATCTAGATTTATATTGGTTCGGGTAATCGTCTTCATTGTTCATTTGTTTTCACCTGTGCCGTTGTAGTTATTATTAATGAGCAATTAAATCGCTGAATGTTGCGTGATTAAATATATCTCGCTTGACCTAAACTTATCTCGCTTGTTGGTTACTTGTCAAAGCCGACCACTCGTTCCGAATGTTATGTTTATGCATGTTTGGCTTCCCATTCATGTGATTGTCATCAGTTATTCTTGGTGTTATTTGCTTGTAAAACTTATGTAAAGTAGTGGTTGTATATTGTAAATGACATAGGGACTGTTGAATAAGAATTGGGTTGAATTTTAAGCATTTGGCTTGTTTGGTAAATACAAACTTTTTCCCTATGGGGGTCTTTCTAATTTTCTTTCTAATTGTGCAAATATTCCTATGTATCGTAACTTCTTACGACAGTAACAAAATACTTGGGATAAGTCTCTTATTCCATTATATCAGTCGGTAAAAACTCAAATGGATACAAATGTGAATAGTTCTATAGCTACTTCTGAAATTATGTAAAGAATATATCCAATATACACCTAAGAAAAAAAAAAAAAAGCTATAGTCAACTACTATTAAGAAAAACTGTCCAAAAGAAACCATGGATTACAATTTCGATTATGAATCATTTAAGGGGATGTGAAGACTTACAACAAGGCTTTTCTTGTTGATTCCCCCTTATATTGTTTGAGCAAATCAAAATCGCATGGTGATTCCTTATGATCTCAAGAAAATAGGAGAATAAGATATAAACTTTATCGGAATTAAACTGTAATACATGACTAGACAACAAAACATGTGGATCGAACGCGTCATATTGATTTCCAATTTTAAAAATCAATGCATCGAGTTGACGAAGGTTTGTAAATTTAATTTAAGTTTAGTAACGCTAAAAGATGTCATATGCCCTATTCCATGCAATATCCTATCACATTGACCAGGATTAAGTTGAAGTATCGATAAGACATCCCTCTTCATACATGAAACAATAGTAGTAAATCCCTATTGTTCCTCCGTTCCTACATTTCCGTATAATCCGTGCCCATTGAAAAACACAAACTATAATTATTGTTTGTTGGGTAGCGTATTATTCGGATTTCTATTGTCACCGGATAAATAGTGAATGACAAAACCAATAATCCAGACCAATATTGTATATCCCTATGGGTTTTTGGCAGATATAAAATTTATTCCCAGAACAATTGAAATCCAGTTTTGATAGCATTGAAAGGAGGGCTCTATCCCTTCCGCTTCATTTTCACATCGGCGCATCCTTATATCCTTGTCATTTTACCAAGAAATTATTATATGTTTCTGCTGGAAATGTGAATCTATTGAATGCAAAGCTACAATTAGACTTTGCATAATATGTGGTTTGCGCTCCAAAAATCATGGTGAAAAATGACAAACTACCTGTGAATTTCAAGCAACCGTAGACCTAAATCTAGATGGTGTATATCGGCTAATGATTTAAACTTTGTCAACACTATCATGATACTGATAAAGGGTAGCGTCCTTGTAATGATGCATTAACATACTGTTAGCTTGTTGGCTGACTCAGTATTAAATCCAAAGTTAATATTCTACCATCAATAGCACATTGATAGAACTTGTTTCGGTTGAAATCATCAAGTTGTCGGATCTACTTCCCAAAGTCTATAATGCGCATTCTAAAATTTTTAAAGCATCTTCTGTGCGTTGAAAATATTTATGTAACCATAAACCTACCTTGATAATAAAAAATAATGAGCATGAATCGTTAATGCAACAGATTTTGATGATACGAAGAACCTGAAATCGTTGGCAAGATTAAATAAAGGGATTCCGGTTAATCTTCAGATATAGATATGATTCATCTAATTACTAAAAATATGAGAATCGAAAATACGAAATATTTTCTCTGGTATCTTGTATAAACAAGCTGGTTCTCCGAAAATTTTCAAAGGAAATTTTGTATTCAATTATGGGACGATAAAATTAGATTGGTTTCAACAATAATTAATCTAATACCTTAACAAATTATCTTGTCTTGTGAAACAATAGTTGTGGATCCCGTCATTTGCCACTTCCAGGTACCGATGCGGCTCCAAAATAGATTACGATTAGCAATCTCTAGATAAAGGTCTATATACCCCTAGATTCTACCTTTCAATTGGACGGTAAGTGTATACGATGGATGAGCTGACTTTACTCACCGATGGATGGGAAGGCACAAACAGAAGGGAATATTCAAGTACCCAAATGGGCGAAACGATTTGCGATGAGGAATCGGGAAGCGATGAGGATTCAGTGTTCTTAGAATATAGACAGTCGTTGGAGAAGAAACCCTGGATCTCACGACCTTCGATTATTTCTATTGCGATTGTGATTAGTATATATGGAATAGCTTCTGCAGCATCAACTCCTTCCAAGGTATCTTTATTTTATAGGTTATCATGTCATTCTATAGCGGATAGGAATGGTATTTGTGATCCAATTCAGACCCAAGTAGTATTTGCCACCTTGACACTAATTACTGAGGTGTTGGGTAATATAATATCTATATTTTCTTTGGGAATTCTTGGGGAGCTATCTGACAAGTATGGTAGAAAGCCCTTCTTTATTGCATTTTCAATTGCGTTGATAACTGGAGAAATGATACGATTTTATTCTTTATTACAATACGATTATTTGAACTATTGGTTATTGGTTCCAGCAATTGTTATCCTGAATTTGATGGGTGGTACAAATGCCTTGAATGCATTTGCTAGTGCATATATCAACGATTTTTGCAATCCTGAAAAGAAAATAGCTTATATGAGTTTGATTGGCGCCGCTTTAGCTGTCGGCCAATTAGTTGGAACCATATTATCTAAATTAATTTTACTGTACTTCAGTATTCATCCAAATACTGTTAGTCCTACATTGAAATTTTCAAATGAGTTTTACCCTTTGGTAGTAGAAATTGGTTTATTAGCACTTTTAACTATTTATTGTATCTTTATCTTACCCGAATCAAGAAATGAGAAGTCAATGAGAAAATCTAGGAGATTTACAATACTGGATCCAATTGACGAATCCTCATCTTCATATTCGAAATTTTTTCAACACCTTAAGAAAATGTTCAAGCCATTAAGAATATTAACATTACCTCAAGAATTGATATCATATTCCCATAACCACACTGCCATCAGAGCGAGTTTCATGATATTAGTATCCATCGGATTGACCACTGCTATAGTAGGAGCAAGTACATCAGCAGTTTTTCTTCAATATTTAATGCTATCATTCGAATTACTGGCAGAAGATATATCAGATGTAATGCTCCTCATTACAGTCGCTGCAATATTCGCTATGGGAATATTCACTCCATTTTTGTCCAATTATGTGTTTCCAAAAATTTTTAAATTCAAAGTACTCAAAAATCAAATAGATTTGATTGATTATTGGGTCATGGTTTTGGGTATATTATTTGGAATGATTGGTACTTTGCTTCTCTACACTAGCAACTCCATTATCGGTATCGAAGTGGCCATAATTGGGATTGTTTTTGGAAGTATCGTTGATGCTCCTAAAACTTCAAGTTTATTGAAATTCATGCCTGAATCCAAAACAGGAGAATTCTTTGCTGCAACAACATTGCTACGCAACACATTATCAGTTATCACACCGATATTGACCCAAAGTTTCTATCAATTCATGTTGCTTCGGAATGCTGTTAGACAAATATTTGTATTTTTTGTTGCAATTCTGGGGGTTTGTCTTTTAGGATTACTGGTGATCAAGCGTTTATTACGTTTGTCTAAAGACACCACGGATTATAGTTTAAATCGTAGTATTCGGTGAGACTCTATTTCACTTTCTATGAATCAATTTCATCTTGCTGGACTTGATCCCAGATTTTCACAGTTTCATCATAGTTGCTTGGGAGCATTAGATAATTGAATTTCAAGGTGGAATCGTTGTGTATGCGGACCGGTTCTCCAAGGAAAAATGAAGTATATATTGGCGATTCAAAGTTGACTAGATCTTTGAACAATTTTAGGAAATTCTTCAATATTTCATTATAGCCTAAGGCTTTATTTGATAACTTGATGAAGCTGATATAGTTTATCTGTTTCAAAAATTCGAATCCTATTCCACCTTGTAATCTATTAGAATTTTTCAATTTCAACAATATTACAAACATTGGTGCAAAATTGAAGAATATTTGAATTCCTTGTAAGATTATCAAAACTGTGATGGATATCAATTTCAACAAGAAAAACATAAGGTAGAATGCAAACACAGTGGGTAATAATAACACGAGAGCCATAAAAAACAATGTCCCCATGAGAAACTGATCAATGTCAAATGAGTCTTCACCTGAATAGATATTCAAGTTATCAATTCTATTTCTTAGTACATTGTATTTTCTTCCTCGGAATAATTGAAATAGAGACATTAGAACCTGTAATTGTCTATTATATATCTTTGTAGATGTCAAATAGAAGCATTTTATGTGAATTAAACAAACTTGTAATACATCAATAGTTGAACCAATCAAAAACGAAATTCCTCCAAAATAACAAATGAATTTCAAATAACCAAAGAAGATAAGCACTGCATAATCTTTAATGTTTGAATTGATTTCCGCATAAGCGTCATTGATGAAGAATTTCCAAAATTGTAGAGACCAAAGGTATAAATCTCCCATGAATTGACCCAATTCATTATTTAATTTAAACCCAGCAGGGTGATCGAACGAAACCCACGATATCAATCTGTGTAAATCATCGAACAATAACTTCTGAATCAAAACTTTATGAATGAAGTTGAAAATTAATTGCTTATTCATTTCAATGACTTTATAACAAGTCATCCCAATAAGAATGTCATTGAAGATAAGCCAGATTGAATTGTAAAAGTTGATATAATTTGAATTATTAATATTTAAATTCGAATTGAAAACGGGTAAATTCAAATTCTTTAAAAGTTTTGATTCTTGATTGTAAAGTCTACTTGTGTCATAATAGCACAAGTATTGAATTGGAAAATAATTTATTTGCTTCAATCGCAAATCAAATTGACGAGCGGTCAGTGAAATATCAACTAGACTCTTTCGATATATCTTCAAGTTTAATAATCGAATGAAAAAAATCGATAAGTATTGAATTTGTTTGAGAATAAACGATAAAATTATGAATGCAAATAATTTTATTGGTGCTATGATTCTAGTGTGCAAAATAGATGAGTTGACAAACGGTTTGTATAGAAACTTTTTCAAATCAACTCTTAGTCTTATTGTCTGATTTATTTTGTCCAACACAACATCTTCTGAAATAGATGTGATTTTGTTGGTGGGGACTTCTATGCTTTGAATCTTCTTATACAAGTCGTATTCACCCGAGGATACAAACTCTCTCCCCATACTCTGCAAATAAATAGGAGTGATGGAGAAGTATTCCAAGTTTGTATATTTTGGAGGTTCAAATATAATCACAAAATGATTATTTGTAGTGTTTTCGATTTTGGGTAATTTATTTATAGGATCATATTGGAAGTTCAAATCATAGTCGGGTGATGAATTGTCAACAGATCCAATGACCTGTAAATCTTCTAAGCTTGATGGCAAGTCAACTAATTGGGGTACCTCTGTAGCTAGTTGGATTATCACATATATATTCTCTAGGTGATATCCTATTAAAAAACTGGGTACATTCTTCTTATGAAGACGTTTTAGTCGCCGTATCAAGTCATTTGGAAAGTATACTTGTATGTTCATTGCATAAAACTATCACGTCGAAGATATTGGGAGCTATTATTCAAATTTTTATAAAAATCAGAATGATCTAAAAACGACGAAACCAAATCTTCTTCTTCGTCGTCTGAGTCAATGAATGTATCTGAAAATTGTTGTTTCAGTGAATATATTATTTTCTTATCTTCGAATTTTCCAACAACGTTATAATCTTTAACGAAATACAGGTAACAAAGCTTTATTAATATCCAAAATAGTACACTTAATGTAAAATTTATTAACAAGAAACGAAGTAATACACCCAATATAACACTCAAAGGAACTTGACTTCCTTCTGACATGAATTGATGGTACAATTCAATTATTTGAACAAGGCACCTCTCTCTCTTTGATTCTGTGGCAGATCCAAAAAAGTTCAACTTGGCGCTACCATAATATCGATTTAAATAGTATAACCATATAAATTTCTATAAATATTGCTGTAAATCTATAAAATATCACTTATTACTCCTCTCATTATAAATAAAACTGTTCTTTCGATGTAATTCTGAATATTTCACTGTTTCATCCTGTGAAACGGGGGTTGAATTAGAAGAATTAGAACCATTTGCGGCTGCAAAATAATTTGTTAATGAACCGGTTGAGCTTTCAGTATCAAGAGCAATGGCAGAAGGACATAAATTCAAGACTCGTTTAACAATGAGTTGATTAATTGCCACGATTCCAAAAAGAGCACCTGTAACATAAAACACGAATTCAGGCGAATCCCATTTTGATAATGAGGTTTTGTAGATAGTTAAGAATGTAAATGGACCAACTAGTTGGGATAAATTCTTCAATAAGGCTAGAGCACCAAATATTTCTCCGAATTTTGATTCTGGATAAAATTTGACGATAGCAGAATTGATTGTAGGACTGGTGATGGCACCAAAACATGTTAAAACAATGCATAGTAAGAAAATGGAATCGGTGGGGGCCAAGCCCAAGCAAACATACAAGAATGATTCCAAGGACATCCCAACAAAGGCCATGGCGAAATCAATCATGTCGTACTGTTTTTTTAACACCTTAAAACCCAATACATTCTGTAATAGTTTATGACTGATCAATGGAGAAAGGACGATTAGCGCCACTGCTTTCGAGGAGCAAGATGCTGCTAATAGATGACCGATATCAGACGAATCCCAATTGAATTTATACAACCCATATAAAATGAAAACTTCACCCATAGCCATAGCCATCGAGGCAATGATACATTCAGACGCTACCAAAAGAAGCACGGCGATACGTTGTTTACGCAAGGCCGCTGCTGATAACCTTGGTTTCAATTCTTGGGGAATGACCAACAATTTCAATGGTTTTAAGAAATTGAGTTTATCCACCCAACTTTGGGGTTTGTCAACACTGATTGAAGTAACTGATAAGGTTCGGGATTTTTGTCTTGCTTTTTCAGATCTTGATTCTGGAAGGATGAAGATGGTGTACAAGATGACTAAGTAGAACACAGCCAATTCGAACTTCAAAGGGAGATAGTCGTTTCTCGAGATTTCAATCGAAGTATCGATGGCCCTAGTAGATAAAGAAGTTTCATCATTCAATTTCATGAGTAAGTTCCCCACCAAAGGACCAGTACTCAACCCCATGAACAAACTGGCAAAACCTATACCTAAGGAGTGGATACGGTCTTGTACATCCACAACATCACTAATGTAGCAATTGGTGATAGCAACCAACGACAAGATCCCTCCGCAGAGTGAGGCAATGATATCGGAGCCTACCATCAATCCAAACTGGAAAGTATTGTACTTGTACATGACGGCAAACTTGCAAGTTTTCCCAATAGCAAACATGCATGCAATGGCAATGATGAACGATTTCCTGCCATAGATATCGGACAAAGGACCTATTTTCCCAGCAGCAATGGAAGAGAATAACCCAGTAGAGATTGTAGTAACAATTTGGAAGTTTGAAATCAAAATCTGGGTTTGTACTGGTTCACACTGTTCTTCGCCAAATTGAGTTAACGAATTACAAGCCAATTTATATTGAATAACTTGTCTTGTAGATTCACCGGAGGACGTAGCAAACGCAAGTAGGAAAGTAACAATACTAATCAACAACACCGAGGGACGTCTAAACCATTGGAGGGACTTATTAGCTTGTCTCAGTTGACGCAACTCGATAACATCTTCGTCGTGCTCATCTTCATCTTCATCAACCACCACCAGTTCGTAAGCTTCATTGACTGCAGACTCAAGCACTACCTCTGGATCTACCTCAAGCAAAGGCTGTTGTTCAATCCTCATGGGTGATTATTGTGGCAATCAAATTTAGATTGCTTAATGTTTTTACTAATGGGTTTATTTTAATCTTTTTAATCTCCGGTTTAACTCCAGCTTATATACAAAACGATTACCAATCCCTAGTCTTATCGCAGTGCAACCATGCAACACTTGACGAAGCGGCTCAGAGCCATTGGCACCACAGTAGATTGCTTAAAGATTAGCAAATTCGGATCGAGCCCCGATGGAAGTAATCACTACATAAGCTTACAGAGTAGGAGAGTATGGTATAATACTGTACAATTTACTTCAAGTTGAATATACAATTCGTTTTTTCCTCGGCGGTGGTGATTCCATTGTATTGTTTCGGATAATAGAAGAGTTGAGTTGATTAGTTATTCTTCAGGATTGAATGTTACCATTGTAAATCTTAAATTATGGATTTAATTCCCAAAATGGAAACTCCGTATTATATACAAACTTTCCTTATTATTTCTATTGTGTTGCTATCGACTGATGTAAAGGAAATGAAAAAAGAAGAATAACAGGAAATTGTAATATATTACAAGGGAAGGATTCGTTTCTGACATACGTGTTATGCTCTATATACATTTAAATCACTATCAACATTCTGATTCATTAAGATAAGGAGATTCTGCCTTTTGAGTAATGGGCATTTGGTGTGGTAAATGTCGTGGTAAATGTCGTGGTGTAGTTTTATGTCGAAGCCATATAAAAATTCTAGAGCTATTACCACATAGAGTTAGCCTCCAGTCAAATGAAGAATTCAGGTGATAAGTAGAATTATTATATAATATAATTATTCTCTGGTTATTTATACGATTGAATATACTATTCTAATACATATTCTAGTAGCATAATACGTAGATAAAATATATACACCCGTGACTGTTTAGCGCATGACCAGTATATCACGCGCTAATATCAAAACTTAAGGAATGAGTTCGATTTCTAATAGCAATAGCATCTCCATGATACGATCCATACACAACAGAACAATACTGAACAGGCTGTTTATACGGCTCCTTTCCACTAAAGATGATACAGCAGTCCTTGCTGACGCTTTGAACTTATTATCTCCAAAACAAGATTACAAACCAAGTTTATACGCTAACGTTACCAAAGGTCCAGTTAATGAACAGTATAAAGTCAAAGATGTCAAGTTGAAGTCGTCAACTATTCACCAAGATTACGTGTCCACTTTGCTTCAAGACCTTTCCTTTATTTCCAAACCAATTTCACACAAATTACTCACCACGAATGATAAGGAATTGCCCAGTTATATCAGATCAATCCTGAGCGAACCAAAGTTGATTGAGGCGTATAATTTATTACTACAAAATAATAAATTGGATTTCAAATTGTTCACCAAAATATTATTGAATAAAAATCTCCTCGATTTGCTGGCTATTGGTATAGATCTAAAAAGTGCCAATATGTTGCAACTAGAAAAATTGTCGCTTTCCAAATTAGAGTCGGCCCAGTTGCAGATATTATTACTCAAGAAGAATCATGATTTAACGAAACCTTTGGATATTATCAAAATCTTGAAGAACAACTTGTCCTCGTTCTTGGAATTGATTCAGTCTGGTCAATTATCTCCCTTCTACGAACGTATTGTTTGGAAATTCTCCTTTATGTATGTCAGAATGAATGAGGTTCACTATATCGAAAAATTAGCTAATGTCAAATCGGCAATTTTGATTTGGGAAAGCACCTCCAATACCAACAGCAACCAAATCATTGATTCAATCTCAAAACTCGATCTCAATCCTTTACAGCGCATTTTCTTCAAACTAGTATCGTCGCCGTCAATTCATGCCAAAATTGATGCTCTGGTAAATTCTAGTTATCTCATTAATTTCAAAAAACTATCGAGCAAATACAAAATTTGTCAATTATCGGAAGACACTAATCTTAAACTAGTAAAAGCTTTGGAAGATCTCATCAATCATGAAATGTTAGATACTACAGCGAGCCACACCGATTTGCGGGATATTTTGTCGGAATTGAAACAATTCAAGCAAAATAAAACAACGAGAAACTACGACACCTATGAATGGAAATCGTTGACTGAGGTGGTAAATGCTTAATGATAATGATAAAGACAATGACAACGACAGATAAAGTACAAGGTAATGGCAAAGATAAAGATAATGATAATGACAACGATAAAGATTACGATATATAATATAATTCAGGAAACTGGCAATTTTTATTCCCAAACTGTAGCCGATTTGATTCTCAATGTACTTTCGAATTTGAAAATTCTTTCACCAAACATCCTTCAAGAAGGATTTCCATCTCTACGTCTACTACAATAATCATTGTTCAGTTTTGCGAGAGCATTTAGGTGCGGTGATTTACTAGACTAAGTCAATCGACACGCAATATACCCATATGATGTCACTTTTAAACTCAACAAATCTATTTCTTTAGCCCGGATTTATCTAGCATACAATTCCAGGTACATGTGATATGCGAGATCCGGCATTATATTCAAATAATGGTATCTAGAATCGCGCAATCCGTATATGTTGGTGAAGGGCTTAAGGGCCGGAAAAACCCATTCCATCTTGGCAGCATAAATGCCCCATCATGGATACTTGCTGATATTTTGCAGTTTTCAGCCACTTATTTTCGATTCGACATTGCCTGGCATCAACAAAGGTTTTACATGCTTCTGCCGTGGCGCCTGTGCATTAATTTCCTTCTCGCAGGTACAATTACCAGTATAATTTACACATTTTTTCCTAAAATTTCAACCCCACTTGCGATCGGGTAAAAGTCACATATACGACGGACTGGAAAATGAGAGGTTGTTCAAGCGAGTGATCTCGTAAGTTATTTTTACCAGCATGTAAGTTTTTTCTACTTGGCAACTTTTCTTGGTGTAAGCGTTTACGGCATTGAATGCCGGTATCGGTAGATGGGGTACTGAAAAAACTGGAGAACTAATATTCGTAAATTCATTAATTATGAAGATCTTGACTGATGATGATGTGGTAGGGTACCTCAATGCCCATTTACTGAAAGACCTGTTGGTCAATGAGTTTATTGTTAGTTTATCTAAAGGTTTAATCACTTATTCAACTAACCCCGATAAAATAGTTCCACCCAGGATTGCTCAATCTTCAAATAATCCTGATAGTGATTCCACGCATTTATACATGCCATGTATTTCGCCTGAAGAAGTAGGAATAAAGGTTATCAGTGGAGGTCCATCCAATAACTCCAAAGGTTTGGGATTCACCGGATGTGTCTTAATCTTGAATGAAATTACTGGATCGATTGAAGCATTGTTGAATGCAACAAATTTGACTGCTTTTAGAACTGCTCTCGCTAGTATCTTAGGGGCTTATAAAGTCATTGGCGACAAACCACTCTTACCCGAATTAACTGTTTTCGGTGTGGGATTGCAGAGTTATTGGCATGTAAAATTATCATTGATATTATACCCGATCGATGTCGTCAACATCGTCAACCGAACTTTGAAAAATGCCGAAAAATTGGTTGAAAGATTGGCCAAGGAATTCCCCGCTGTTCAATTTAATGCCTTATCGTATTCAGTTGAATCTGATTTACCTCGTATCCAAGCCCATTGTCAAAAGTCATCATTAATCTTTGGCTGCTCACCCTCAGTAGAACCAATCATCAAGTATGACTACATCAATCAAGATCCAGCATACCCAACCTTCATATCCTTGATTGGTTCATATAAACCCCACATGATTGAATTGGATTTGAAATTGGTCAAACATATGCAGCAAACAGGCACGAAAATCTTGGTTGATTCTATCGAACATTGTCTACATGAAGCTGGGGAATTGATCCAGGCCGACGTTCAACCCCAAGAATTGCTCGAAATCACTGAATTGTATAAAGATGACTCAGTCATTTCCTCGACAATCGACAGCAAATTCAATCTCTCCGTGCAAAAGATTGTTGGATTGTCTATTATGGATTTGAACATTGGTAAGTACATCGTAGATAATTCCGAAGGTGAAGGTGTCGTCATTGAAAACTTTTAGATCTATAGAATTTACAATATATCACCCCAACGTTTTAGTCAATGTATTTCCTCTCGACGGGCTCTTAATTATTAATATCCATCATGTTTATTTATACATAAACACATAACAACAACTATGCAAAATCTTAAATGGTTGCCACCACAAATCGGACCATTTGCTTTGTATAATCAAATGTGGTAATTTGAATTAAATATAAGATTACGAAAACTTTCCGATCATTTATATGGTTCTACCATTCTTCAATGATCTATAGACTGGCGTCCACATGTAATTCTATACATACATTGGTTGTCATTACATATTTAAAAGGATACTATTAATTTATCAATTCCCGGGTATTTTAAGATTCTTTCAATATATCAACATTTGATAAAACCAAGAAAATACAGTGGTAGGTTAGATATAGTTGAAAAGGGATGAGATTTGCAATTAAACTTACTGATTGACTCCTTTACTGTGGGTAGAACTAAAAACGTATTGACTAAGCCTATTATTTACGAATAAAACATTTCTTTAAAAATAGTTGTAAAGAGCAAGCATACCAGAAGCATACTAACCTAGAAGTCTTCTGTTATTTGCCAAGAACCATTATTGAGAAATTAAATGATCAATTAACTTGGCATCAAAGAAGTAGTTCCAGTAACAATGGTATTGACCAAGAGATTAACAATAATCATTAAAACAATTGTAGTGAAGAGCTCCTAAGTCCCTGTGAAATTATAGTAGTAGCTCCAGTGCCAGATGTGTGTAGAGTTAGCCAAAAGATAAGACTAAAATTAGTGTGAAATTGCACGTCTTGATTAAGCAACACTCGCCGACCCACGCGCGGGGCTCACAACGGGCAATTCAACACCACTCATAATCACCACCAATGAATAAGTAGTTGTATGGAACAGGAAAAGATGGTAGAATTAGGAGAATCCGACGCTTTATTAGGCGGAGAATCATTCTTTGGTAACAAGAAACGTAACTGGTTAACTAGAGCCGTTTTCTGGCTTCCAATCTGCTTATCTGCGTTTTTAATTTTGTTTATAATTGTTGATAAAGCTGATAATAATCATCAAGACGAGCTTGATGTTAATAAGAAGAAAAATGTTATATTTATGGTCACTGACGGTATGGGTCCTGCTTCCTTGTCTTTAACTAGATCATTCAAGCAGTTCCGTGATGATTTACCTTTTGATTCTCATTTACATTTAGATGAGTTCTTGATTGGTTCTTCCAGAACCAGATCTAACAGTTCCTTGGTTACTGATTCTGCTGCTGGTGCCACTGCTTTTTCCTGTGCTTTGAAATCGTACAACGGAGCTATCGGAGTTGATCCTTCCAAATCACCCTGTGGTACCGTTTTGGAAGCCTTGAAATTACAAGGGTATCTTACAGGATTGGTTGTAACCACCAGAATCACCGACGCTACCCCAGCAGCTTTCAGTTCGCACGTTGATTTCAGATTCCAAGAAGATATTATTGCCCAACAACAGTTGGGGGAATACCCCTTAGGTAGAATGGTCGATTTGATTATTGGAGGTGGGAAATGTCATTTTGTTCCATCCACCATTGAAGGCGGTTGCAGAGCCGATACTAGAAACTTAATTGACGAATTTAAACATAAATGGACTTTTGTCGGCGACAGAAAATCGTTTGATGAATTAGATGAAGGGAAAAATGTTAAATTGCCCTTGTTAGCCTTATTGGCCGATACAGATATCCCTTATGACATCGACCGTGACTCAAAACAATACCCTTCTTTAGATGAACAAGTTAAAGTAGCCTTAACCGCTTTATCCAAAGCTACGGAAAACTCCGATAAAGGATTTTTCTTATTGATCGAAGGTTCGAGAATTGACCATGCCGGCCATCACAATGATCCAGCTGCCCAAGTTAGAGAAGTTTTGGCCTACGATAAAGCTTTCAAACAAGTTATTGATTTTATCGACCTGACCGATACTGATACCGTCGTCATTAGTACATCCGATCATGAAACTGGTGGTTTGGTGACCGCAAGACAAGTTTCCCCCAATTACCCCAACTATTTATGGTACCCTGAAGTTTTAGTAAACGCCAAACATTCAGGTGAATATTTAGCGGCCAAGATTTTCAACCATTTCAGAGATAATAAAGAAAGCGAACAAAACTATGAATTTGTTCAACAAACTTTGGAAAATGATTTAGGTTTTAAAAAAGTTAGTGGCAAGGAAATCAAACGCGTTTTGGAAAGTGTAGATGATATTAGTGATTTGTTATACTGCTTAAACGATTTGGTCTCCCTTAGGTCAGAAACCGGATGGACTACCCATGGTCATTCTGCCGTTGATGTCAACATCTACGCCCATACTAATTCAAAATCCATTAGAGACGTTTTGCATTCTAAACACGGATTAATTGGTAATCGTGAAAATACTGAAATTGGTGCTTTCATGGAGGCCATCACGGGGTCAAATTTGGATGATATAACTAAATTGATCAAAGATACCGATCATTCACCTAGTACTGACCAAATGTCAGTATTTTCGCAACAAGCATTAGAATCATTGTTTTAGATAGAGATGTTAAATAACATCGTTAGATAAAGAATATAGAATGTAACTATATTATTAACTTAATATAAGCATATTGGACATCTTGTAGAAATTTCAAATGCTAGTAATGGGAATGTTTTAAAGTTCGTGTATTTTTTTTTGACGGTAGACAGCTGGATATTAACACATTTCTAAAATCCTGATCCATGATTCGATACCCTCCTAATTGATAGCCAATAGTATTATGAATAGTACATTGAATTCTTTTATTTCAGAATGCTACAATAGAGTCGTCTAATGTCTAATTAGTATCTAAAAATATACACTATTAATAATCTAAGTTTTAAGGGCAAATAATGCTTTGTGCTTCAAGGTGCAATCCTTCAAGTACACAGTACTTTGATTTTATTCAGTCAATAATCCAGTAAAGGTAAACCATTACTGAATTATTTAAGCATTTAATCCATTGGGGAAAAACTCCTGCAATCTCTCTACAGTAATTTCTGCAAATTCTACTGACTGATGAACACAAAATGAATGACTTATAGCATCCTTTGCGCCGCCAAGTTCAAACACAAGATTTTTATCTGGATTATGATATTTTCGAATCAAATAATCTCGGGTGTGATCTGCGACCCAATAATCATACACGGCAAAGTACGACCAGACATTATTCATATGAGTAAAGTACCAATCATTCATATCTTGTTCTTGGTTGATATCTTGTAATTCCTGATGGGCCATGGTCAAGGTTTGTTTTATGATACGATCTGACTTGACGATGTTGTAAATCCCAGTGACACTATTATCAATAGAGTTCTGAATATGCAACTCTTGTTGGGGGTCACGACCTTTGGTCGGAGTGTATTCCCTGGTAATGTATTTAGTCTTGATAATCCTCTTTATGGTGGTATTTGTTAAACACAAATTGAAAAATTTGGCTAACCATAAAAGGATAGTTAAGAAGGGCAAATAAGCAAAAAGTTTCGTAAATTTAATTCCATTATCCGACTTGGAAATATCCATAATCGTGGGAGTAAGCAAACCCGTGAATTTGATTTTAAATTTCTTATGTAAAATTGGACAGTCTAATAATTTTTTGGTGACTCGTTGTACTATATATGCTCCCACGGAATGACCTAAAAAGTATATTTCCACTGTATTATCTACATCATCATCATAATTATCCAAGATATATTTCTTGATGATATCGTATTTATGATCAACTTGATAAGTCAAATCATAATAATCATGATTACTAGTATTATAGTCCATGATACCTCCAGTAGTCTGGTATCCAGCATGACCTATACCAAATAATTCGAATTGAGGGTACTGCTCTTGAATTAGATTCAAGTAGGTGATGTAAAATTCAATCAAACCTGGATTTCCAGGTATGAAAAACAAAACTGGACGATTGTTAGCATCGTCTAATTTGATAGGTGGTTTTCTATACACTGTGGTTAGTGGTTTATGTCCATATGTCAGCAAAACCATCTCCTATAGCCCAAAATAATCTAAAAGAAAATGATGCTGTTGCTAACCTCTACTTAAATTTTAGTGGAGGTTGCCATAGTAGCATGTGACATAAACGAACTTGGAATAGTTTGGTAATGATGTAATTAGAAGAGAAAAGAACATTGTACAATCTTTCTCATAGATAGTTCTACACCTTTAGTTCCATTACTAGTTCATAGCCAAATATTCTTCTCATCTCTACAATACCGTTTATTTTATTTCATGTATGGAACAAAACCGGCATTTGAACTAGAAATTCCGGCCTTCCAAAGATGGTAGCAACATAAATCGTATATTATAGTTAATGCTATATAACGAAACTTTTGTAGGGATGAAATACCAAGTATTTGTAAGGATGGCTAGAAGTGTATTTTTTAAAAATCAAGACAGTTTTCGTTGATCAAAGGCTTATAAAAGTTCATTACCAGAATGGGTATTTTACGAAAACCTTAAATGGAATTGAATGGATAACCCAAGTAATGATGATACTAATCGATGGAATCAGAAGTAAATGGTAAAGCTATTTGAGTTGTGTGTTACACTAAATGAACAGTGAGGATCAAGCGAGGGGTCTCAGGGATCTTCATTGGACATTCATTGTTCGTTTAATGCTACACTTATTGCTATAATTTGATTTCATGGCGATGTGTTTCGCATGAAGTCCCCTTGCCATCATGTTCATCTAGTTGAATTTTGAATTCAAAATGATTTTTGCGAATAACTTGGTCAGGAGAATCCAGGGGGTGTAAATCGTGTTCATAGTATGATAAAGTTCCTTGTTTATCTAGCAAAATGATTGTCTGGGTTCTTGTACCATAATAATTCCCCATTACATGGTTGGTAGTATCCAGTTCCATATCCGTGTTTAAAGGTGGAATATAAATCGAATTCTGCAATTCAAGCAATTTTCTAGCCCAGTCATCCGACTTTTGAATCTCTGAATCATAGGTATTATAACTCAATACCCCGAAGCATTTCTCTACTAGTTTGTCTTTACTCCAATTCAATTTTACTGATTCGTTAATGATTCCATGTAATAATATCTCACCAATCTTGACTTTATTCCATGGATCATAATAGAGGGAGTTTGATAATCCAAATGTCGTTTTCTTACTGATTTCATCGTGCAAATCATCTACATTAACATGATTCAGGAACACTTTGCCATGATCACCTCTATTTGATAAAATATTCAAATGATTGATTTTCTTGGTATGTGAATTGATTGACAATTTCCCATACAACAAACTAAACCCACCAATCTTCTCTATGTCCCTCTTATCCAAACTTTCATACCACTCTTCATCCGGTTTGGAAGTGGAAAGATAATCTATAGGTAATATCCCTCGTGACACTGTACTTATTTGATTAGTCATATCTACCTCCCTATAATTCACCAACACTGCTATTTTCCCTTCCGTAGTCACCCCTATCCACGTCCCATGCTCTGGTCTGGCTAAATCCAAGGGTGATAGAATTTTATACCCATTAGGTAAATCTCTATAATTTGCAAGCTTTGTAGGTCTAACCAAATATTCATCCCTATTTGATAATATAATCAACGGGTAGTCAGGATGTGAGGTTGTAGATATTAGAATACACATTTTAAGGAAGAAGGTTAAACGTTTACTGGGGGGAAATATACTTACGCAATCTTTTTGTGGGGCAATCTTGCGAAATGGCTCAAAATCCGAAACAGGCAATAAATTGGTCATAGAAATGAATGAGATCAAGTTAGTCAGGTTAAAGTTAATACAAAGATTGTAATCACGCTTTATCAATTCTCTAAATTATATCGAAACCCATTTTTATATGTAGACAAATCTTGATAATTCAACTTGGGTAATGGAGTTTTGGAACTTCTTGGAACCAGTTCTTCCTTGATGTTAGAATTGGTATTCCATATATTCTCATCATTAACTCCATTAACTTTTACTTGGGAGGCACCCTCTTTCTCTGGTACTTTCTTTTCTTCTACTTCTTCTACCTCTTCTTCCACGTCTCCATGTTTTATTAGTTCATCGCCGGGACGAATATATTCAAATTGATATTGAGGTTTATCCTGATACTTGTAATTCGAAGTATGAATATAATGATATCCATCATCAATTTCGTCGTCATAGATACTAAGCCTAGTTTCTCTACTTAAAGCGGCATTACTGTTTACCGTAACTGCCATCGAATTATACGAAATTGGACTTGTGATACCAGAAAGCATTTGCATTGTTGGTTGGCTTGATTTGAACGAATTGGGATAAACCTGTTCTTCCTTGGTGATGATTGTATTTTCGAAATAAGAAGAATCACAGCATTTTTCAACCGTTGATCTGATATTAGGATTCCAGGTGAGACATCCTTTAATCATGGTCAATAAATCATTACTGATTGGATTGTAGAAGATCTCTTCGACCTTCAAACCGGGTTGTTCGGGGAATTCAAACCCCAATCTGGCACCTAGCATTTCTGAATCTTTCCAAAATCCCCCTAAGGGAGCCACTTTATCTTCAGCGTATAACGGGCAGCCCAAAACTTGCAAGATTCTATCTAATTGATCAACTTCATTTGATCCGGGAAATAATGGCTGGAAGTTTACAATTTCAATACAAACAACCCCAAACGCCCAAATATCAATTGGTTTGGAGTACCAACAGTTTTTCAATAAGATTTCGGGGGATCTGTACCACCTAGTGGAAACGTAATCTGTAAATGGTTTTAAATTATGAATATGTCTTGCCAATCCATAATCAGCGATTTTAACAATGTAATTGTCGCTTTTTCTATGACTGGGGACATTCTCCGATGTACCATAGTATTGATTGGTAGGTATAATCAAGATATTTTCTGGTTTGATATCACGATGGAAGTAATTGTGTTTATGGATATGTCTAATACCACATAAAATCTGCGACAATATGGATTTCAAGGTGACTGATGAAAAATGAACATGTCTTCTTGCCCGCATTAATTGATGTAAATTTTGGTTCATTGATTCCATGGCAATGTGCAATTGAAATTGGATATTATCAATGAAAATCTCATAGATTTGGACTAGGCATGGATGGGAACTGACACTAAGAATAAATCTCAATTCTTTCACTTTAGCATAATCCGATAATATTGGTAATTTCTTCGTCATTGTTTTTATAGCCACCAAATTGGTATGATTAGCTTGACAATCTTCTAATGGATACATCAATGTGCCGATTTTCTTGAAATCAGGCTTGATTAACTTATCCATGTTTTTCCCTCGGAATCTAGTTAACAAAACTGAACCAAAACTCCCATTACCCAAGTGATTGAATGGTTGATATCTTTCGTGATATGGCAATATTGGTAAATATGGGGGGAGATTATCTACCATATAAGTACCGGAATTCTCATTCTCACTAGTCGAGTTACTAGAAGTCATGATACCAGGATTATACCAATCCCAACCGCTGAAATGAACCCTGAATTATCACCTTTAACACAATTTGAAATATTTGATTCAAAATAATAAGCGCTATATTCAAACCTGGCCAAAAAGGGATTCCAGTAATTTCAAACTATATTTCAAATGAACTGTAACTCTTTAATATTCTTCAGATCAACTGGTGTGTGTTGGCGATGTAGGTGGTGAATCAAGAAAATTACCAAATCCAATTTTGCAACCAAATCATTTTTTTTTATAGTGCGACTGATAAAAAGGGTCAATAATTAACCACATTCTTCTTCTACACTCAATAATTCTTTAGTTTAGTTGTATATTTATATAATTAATCTAACAACTTGAAGGTTAGACTCCTATATAGTCATTGTTTTTCTTAATTTCGTCACTTTCATAATCAGAGTTGGAATCAGAAGTATCAGAAATTGTAATGAGGAATGGATTGTCTTTGGCGGGGATACTTTCCTGGGGATTGCCATTGTCCAAGTATATATCATATTTACCTCTTGGAATGACAGTTAGTAAGAGTTTGGGGTCAATAGTGTAACTACTTATTATAGTTTTTTCTGGCTCATCGTTGTCAACAACAACTTCATCAATTTCTCGTTCATATTTGTTGGAGGGAGTCTCCATTAATCGCTGGGTTCTCTGGGTCACTGGATGTGCTAGGGTACATGATCTGCCTCTTGGGCATTTTCCTTCTTCTTCAAAATCAGGGCAATTCATTACATGCAACATGGGACATTGTTTACCACGATCACAATAACCACCAATGGCAAATTGACGACATACCCAAATTTCATAGTTGGGATCATCATAATGCTCGGGTTTCCAGTGCATGAAAAGACATTGTGGGTTGGTACAGTTTCCTTTCAAATAATAATAACACAATGGGGTGTTTGAGTCGTTTCCTTGATGAGATAATAAACAATTTTGATCATAACATTTGTTTAATAAGTGTGGTTGACAAATTCGGATTCTCAACTTTGTATGGGAATATTTACATGTTGAACCTTTCTCGCAAATACCTAAAAGAATTCGAAAGATTCGAAAGAATTGGTGATTAGTATTGAATTTGAAAAATTTGATATGTTCATAAATGATCATATCAAATTAAGGAAAAAAATGAAGTTTTCAATATCAATTATTCGAGTATCATATAAAAACAAAGAAACATGAATTTTATATGACTTCAAATATTTGTAACATATTATACATACCTTCTCGTGAGAAATAACGACACTCGTCTTTCTTGCCTCTAAAATGTTAGTAAGTTTAACCTATGAGTAATAACCAATACATACTTTTGGGTTTTAGTTTTCAAATTCCCCGTAGATTGTCTCACATAAGTGTTCTCGCCCCAAGTTACAGATTTTGGCTTGTCTTCAATAGCAATTGCATTTGGCGATAGTATGACTAATTTGCCTCCATGGGCAGTGACGGCAAACTTTTCACCGTCAATGTCAATCCGATCGCAGAAATCTGTTTTAGTCCTATTTCGTGAAATTCTTTGCTGCTTAGCCAAAGCCCGTTTCTTTTCCAATAGTTTCTTCTTGTGCTCGACTTTTTGCTTTTGATATTTCGCCTTTTCAGCTTGGATATTCGAGCGAACAGCCTTGAATTTGGCTTCATCTCTTTCATAAACAGCTTTTGATACCAACGTCATCCCCCCTTTAGATACCCTAGACACATACTCATCTGTATTATCAGGAGCTGCAGATGTAGGAGCAGATGTACTGGAAGTTTGACGAGCCCATACCATAGGGTTTGCTGGAGCACTATCAGTAGATGGACGGGTCCACACGTTTTTTGAAGTGTTTTCTTGATATGAAGGATTAGCTACTGGATTATAAGTAGAAGCTGGTTTTGTATACCCTGGTTCTATGGTTTTCACTATAGGTATTTGACCAAATGAAGGAGTATTCTCCCTTTCCGTGGTCTCCTGAGAAAAATTGGGTACTTGATGAGTATTTGGCGTTCGTGAACCATTGAACTCCCGTGGGTCTTGGAAATCTGTGCTATTGGGTATAGGAGTCTCGGGAATAAGGTTCATGGGATGGAATTTACTGCCCATATCATTATTAAGTAATGCAGATATGATAGGATTTGTCAGATTACGATACTGAGCAAATAACAGGGCATAGTCTGGTATTGGATGATTCGTAGCGTAACTAACCAGATTACTCTGATTATTTTGCAACTCAAACTCATTCATATCAGAGTCAGGTGTAGCATACAAACCATTGGAATATTCGTTGGAACCAAATGCAGATGAACTTCGAGTAGGAAAGGACTCCGAAAGCATATCTGACGGAGGATCATAATTTGTATTGCTAATATTAGATTCAACCAGACTTGGTTGAGCTTTTGGTTCCATAAAAGTCCTGAGACCTAGTTCACTATTTGGAGTATCATTATATATACCTTTCTGATCTTGTAGGCTACCACTTCCTATTTTAGCGACCTTTGACGGATAAGTTCCAGTCTTTGACACAACATATGGATTCTTCTGTTTCTGATCCTTCTGCCTCTGTAATTTTTTCTGTCGTATACGTTCTCTCAATAACTCCAACTCCATCTCCTTAGAACCCAGAGCAACATCTGGTTCATTCTCTGTAGACATTGTTAAATTGTAAGCTTATTATAGTTTAAATTTTGTTTTCTGTAGATGCCCCAAATAGCCGCACTGGAGTTTAGGCAAGTTTTGGTTAAAAGGTTTACTCTGAATTAACTCATCAATTGAATGCTGTCGTCTAAAGAATTCACCGCTTTTGTGGTAGATTGCAATCCATACATGGGTACAGTGGAAGGGGAGCAAAAAAAATCAAGTTTTGATGTTGGTTTGAAGTACTTTTATGACCATACAACTGGTTTATTGTTGAAAAATAGAAAATTAGATAGAATAGGAGTGATTCCACATGGTCTGGACGTGTTATTCAATGATGGTCAATTTACATATCTGGATTTAAAAAGTTATTCTCAAAAATTGGTGGTTAACAAGACGAGTTCTGGTGATTTAATGGACTCAGTATACCGAGGTTTGGAGTTGTTTAGACCAAAAATACATTTGAAATTCACTAGGAATTTGGTAATTATAACTAACGATAAAGCGGAATTGTCCATATCTGATCAGTTTGAAGAATATTCTAACTTTATCCTCGATAATAAAATAAATATAATTGCAATCGGTATAAATTGCGATCGAGAAAGTGAGATTGGCCTTATTGTTTCACGATGGAAAGGGACGCTAATCAGCAATGTAGAAGAATTGCTTGCAAATTCAAGCATCTTGAAAAAAGTAGCTCCAAGAGCAATTTGTACCACAGAATTGAAATTTGGAGTGCAGGGTGATCAAGATGACACTTCTTTGAATATCGGTATTCAGATCTATCCTGCAACCAGAATAGAGAAGGTGATTCCTGGCCATGAATTCACCATTGCGAAAGGTATACCAGAAACGATTAAAAGAAAAACAAACTATTACATCAAAGAATATCAAGATAAACGTCCTGTTGACGACGATGATGAAGGCGCAGAGGCAGTAGAATTGGACGAAGAAGATTCAGACGATGAGAATTATAAGAAAGTTGAAGTCGACGCGTCGCAATATGTTCCAGCTTATAGGATTTCCAAAACTGACGTTCAGGCGGTTACTGATGATTTGAAAGATTTGAGTAAATTACCAACAGTGGCTTCTTTTGATATCTTGGGTTTCATTAAATTCAAATCTTTACCGTATGCTTATTACGTCAATGAATCGTCGTATGTGCTTCCATCTGCAACCGAGACCTCGAATACTAATTCAGTTGCATTCAATGCTTTGGTGAAAACATTACTTGATTTTGAAGGCGTGGCCATTGTCAGATATGTTCCAGCAGCCAAAAAAGATATTACTATATGTGCTTTATTACCCAACGTGCTTCTGATTGGGGATAAATATAGTTATGGGTTTATGTTATTACAACTAGCGTTTAAGGAAGATGAAAAATTTGGCAAATTCCCTTACCTTACTAAAAAAGAAGATAAAGTAGACGACTCAGCTGCTAAGGAAGATGAAGATGAAGATGATTTGGATATTGAAGATGACGCACAGGCCGTCAAAAATGATTGGAACAAGAGAGAGTACCCTTCAACAGAAGATACCAACCTCATGGATTCTTTTGTGAAATCCCATGATCTCGATAAAGATGAGATCCCCAGACGTGACATTATTGACAATCAAAAGTTGGGATTGAAAGATACTCAATTTTTGCTTACTCCCTCGGATATCACCGCGAGTGTCAACTCAAACTTGTTGGCCTCTTCACCAGCAATACACAAGTTCAACTCGAAACTTAAAAACATCATAGAGTCATCGTTGAAGCAAGACAACATGTTTGACTTCTTGAAAGAAGTCAAGTTCATTGAAAAGTATATGGTTAAGGATGAGACAAACCTTTTTAACTTGGAAAATATACTAAAAGTTAACACCAAGACCCCAGATGGTTGGTTGTCGCATGAAGGACCCGGCTTGGCCAAGAAATTAATTAAAAGTCTACAGGTGAAATTTGTTTCGAAAGAAGAGTCAACAAGAAAGACGAAGAAACAAAAGACGACGGAAGATGGAGATCAAATCACAGAGAGGGCAGGATTTGACGATTTCTTTGACATTGATGAGGTATTGGGTAATTAGGTGTGTATATCAAAACATGAGCATTCAAAATGCTCCTACTGATTTCTACAGATGTTATTTACAAGACATGAGCATCCGGTATGCTCGTAAAGTTTTCTATAGATATAAATTAACATATAGGCTTATAATTTGAAAAGTTGATTTCTCAAATCATACTCTCTATCTTTTGCTGACCTTTTTCTAGTTTTTGATGTACCAGTACCATCTTCACCCAAACTATCGACTATTTTTGTGTGAACCTTCATTTCCGAGACCCTGTCCATCTCTTCCTTAAACATTTTCCGTAAATCATTACCATTGGCTTCCAAAATCGCATCTAAATCAAACAATGCTTTATAGTTCTGGTTTTTACCTTGTTTCCAAAGATTGACCCAGTGGTTAGCCATACCCAATTCATCCCATTCGCCATTGTGTTTCACTACATTTCTTTTTTTGGCAATTTCAAACAATAATTCATAGACAGAGTTTGTAGGGTGGTCCATATATTCTGAATATTGCGAGCCTGATGGATCTTGCAAATTCAACAAAAACAAAAGATAGTCAGCTTGAATCACAGGATCAATGAATGAGTCGTGGACACATCCTACTAAACTAAGCGACAACATAGTTTCATTATCTTTAACTGTAGGTAAGAAAACTCCCGGGGTATCATACACCAAGAGTTCAGGATTTCTACTCAAACGTATAATTTCACTGGTACTCCTTGTAACGCCCGGCTGGCCTCCTGTTTTCGCCACTTTCTTTCGTTTTGAAGATATAGCACCCATATTATCATCCTTTAATCCAACTTCACGTAACGTATTCACCAAAGTTGATTTACCGACATTTGGCATCCCGATAATCATCATACGTAATCCCAACGGTGGAGCTGGCTCCATATCAGCATAATGATTACCAACCATCTCTATAATTTTTTTTGCATCCTTTCTATTACGACAATCTATAAACATGTAAGTTTCATTATTAGCCTCATGCCATTTATCAAGTAACGCCGTCTTTAGCACTGACAAATCCTTCTTACTGTATAGTATAATCTTCTTCTTTCTTGCTAACACCCTATCAAACAAGACATTTCTGGTTGCTAATGGCGCACGGCAGTCTCTTACTTCTAGAACCAAATCAATTTGTGGAGCAAGGTGACCAAACTTGGTCAACGCTTTCTGGTGGTGACCCTTGAAGTTGTTTAACGGTAGATTGTACAAAGGGAAGATCCTTCGTGGTATAAATGACATTATCTATGATTAATACTAGATTTATAAGTGAAAAATTGACATGCATCACTCTGAAAAAATTATATTTTGCAACCTATTTTCAGCTTTTCATTGAAAACAGAGATTATGCCATTGATAACGTTCACAGGGTTACCTTGTTCTGGTAAAACCAAATGGGCTAAACAATTACAAGAGTTATTGCAGAAAAAGATCGACGCTTCTAAGGAAAATAACGAACCAGGACTGAATTATAGTATAATCTACCATTCCGATGAAACCTTGGGAATAAGTCATGATACGTATAAGGATTCCAATTTGGAAAAGCATTCAAGAGGGAACCAGATGTCGGTGGTTAAACGAGATTTAAGTAGGAGTAATATTGTTATTTTGGATTCTTTGGCATACATAAAAGGGTTCCGCTATCAATTGTTTTGTGAAGCAAAGGGAGTGGTAACTCCTCATTGCGTGGTGCATGTGGTCAATTCGGAAGACAAATGTATAGAATGGAATGAAAAACTGGGGAGTAAATGGGACAATCAAGTAATTCAACAATTAGCGATGAGATACGAAGAACCAAACCCCGATTCAAAATGGGATTCTCCTTTGTTCACCTTGATTTCTGCTGATGAGACGGAAACGTTACCAATAGATGAGATTTGGGACGCCATAGTTTTGAAAAGACCACCTCCACCAAATGCCGCAACTTTGGTTAAGGCTACATCGGGGAATGATTTCTTACAAGAATTGGATAGACAAACGCAACAAGTCATTGGCAAGATTATCCAGCATCAACAGATTATATCACAAGGAGGAGACGTAATGGTTGACAGTTCCAAAGGATCGTATATTCAAATGCCTCTGGAACCAGTGAGCACGGCTCAATTACAAAGAATGCGAAGGACATACACCAGTTTGAACAGAATGAGAACGGTGGACATTGAAAGAATTACGCCATTGTTTGTTGAGTACATGAATAGCGCATTGAATCATGAGTAGAATGGAAGTTGGAAGTTGGATTAACTATAGCACAGGGCCATGCGTTTCAAAAGGAGCTTACAAGAGGCTGATTTCTTAATAAATACAACCCCTCCAATCAGCCGAGGTTAGCTCTAGAATTACAACAGTTATCCAAGTAGTAGGTACTTTGTCAAACTCCCGTGTTTATTTATCTATAGAAATGCAAATATATAATGTAAAATGTTTTATCAAAATCCAAATCAACGTAAACGTTGGTATTGCTTTTTTATCTTTTTCTTTGATTTTTCCATTTAAACTGCACCTTACCATTACCATCGACCGTCTTCTTCTTGTTCCCCTTCTTCATCAACTCCTTAGTCAACTCCATTCTCGATTCCACATCCTTCAATTCCTGTTCACGATCAATACGTTTCTTCAACAATTTGAACTGTTTTAATTTTTTGGTATCCATTTTTTCTTTAGCGGCAGAATCCAAATTGACATCTTGTTTTATCAATTTCTCGTTAGTTTGCAACTGGTCAATCTTTAATCTATTTTCTCTTCTTGACAATAAAGATTCATCAGTATCGAAATATTTAGCTGGATTGAAAGCTTGCTGTTCATCTAGCGAGTCTACAAACACAGTATGTTTACCATCAGCTTTGAAATCCAAACCCTCCTTCTGTTTTTTAATCTTGGCCATCTCATTTAACCTCATGGTCCTAATATAATTTACATCTTGAGTCTTCAATAATTTAACTTGTGCTACAGATAACACTTCGGTATCTCGATCAGATATTATAATACCTCTATCGTCAGTTCTTTTGGAAGTCATCGCATGGTAGTACTCATCTGGATTATAAGTTTCTGCCTTCTTCTTTAATGCCTTTAATGCTGCTTGTTTTTTATGATAATCAGCAGCCCTCAACCTATAATCCTTCTTTTTTTCTAGCAAACCATACTTGGCTCTTCCCAGTGTTTGAGAACGTTCTCTATGCTGTTTCTTTTGCACATTATGTACTAATTTAGCCATTTTAAAGATATTGGCTTCTTCATCTCATCTACTTCTTTGAGATGGGTCCCAAAATCAAAAGCATATATACAGGATGCTTTTTCAAAAGGTAATTTTTCGATTTAACAAGGCAAAATAGTTTAGAGAAAAAGGGGAAGATATGTTGAATATAGCAAGACTAGCACGATCTAGAGTAGTTAGGAATGTTAAGGTTTGTCCTGGGAATGTTTTAGGTGTAAAAAATTTGAAATTTCACAGATTTATTTCCAAAACAAATGAAGGTTTAGAGAATGATTTATCGGAAACTATCGAAGAGGAGGATGTGCCTTGGTATTTACGTGACGATGCATCGTCACCATTGATTGAGAAGAAGGAACTCAAATTACCTGCTTTGCCCGCAAATTCACCACCAGCACTTGAAAAATTCATAAATGTAATGGGTTACGATTATGGGATGGACGATATACTCTTATTTGATTTGAGTGAATTAGACGATGATCATAGTTTCAGTACCAAAAACCAATCGTCTAACTATATACTTATAGGTACTGGTAAATCAGAAAAGCATTGTTATAAAGCTGGATTAGAATTACGACTCCACATTAAACATGAGTATGAACTTATACCTAGAATTGAAGGTATGGTCTCGGCAGGAGTCTCTCCTGCAGCACGTCGTCGTATGCTCAAAAATGCTAGAAGAGGTCCCCTGGCCACAGAAAATAATTATGGTAAAGAACCAAACAGTTGGATAATTTGTGAATCGGGAGTTGAAGGAGTGCAAATACATTTTTTGACCAAAGAAAGAAGACAAGAATTGAATTTGGAGGAATTATGGTGTAAACCAGAAGATTTGACAAAATACCAACGAAATGATGTGCAAGAATTGGACTCGGATGATATTTTTATTGGTATACGAAGGCAATTCCATACCATGACTCCTTTCAGGAGATATAATCAACAGCCCAAGAGATTATATTCTACTAACACTGATAATTTACAAGATATATACAAGAGATTTTTGCTGGAGGATTTAGCAATGACTGAAGCTAGATTGAATGCTTATCTCACCTCGTTTGATGCTGAATTCACTGATTCATTGGACAATCTCCAGTTGAAATTTCAGTTATATAAACTAATTCATATTATCAATTCAAATTTGATAAAATTCAACGACCTAGTTGACATTTTGTTACAAAAACAGAGCTCGTTGATGATTTCCATTGACCCTACCATCGATTTACAGCTGGAAAAAGTTCAGGATGTTATTGAATATATCAAGTTATTACTTGATTCTCCCGAAATCAAGCAAAAGTTAAGTTCAGATCCCCAGGAACGAGCAGATTATCTTTATCAAGAATTAGCCCAGTTCATCAGTACAATATTACGTTTTTCCAATATAAATTTATTGGAAAACGATGAATTTGTTGCCTTGTTATGGAGATTGACCCTCATTGAAAATAGCGAATTTATTGGGTCCAAACAAATCGATAGATGTATCAAACAAGGAGTAATTGAACCAGCAACCTCTGATGAAACTATTACCCTTGCTGGAAGTAGGGCGCGAGACATTATGGATTTGATTACTCATAACACCCAATCGAGTCAAAAGGTTTTCACATCGGAATTTAAAGAGTTGGTATTGTTTACTTACGGTAACACCAGTGACTG
This sequence comes from Candida sp. Y128-05E, assembly GCA_037042355.1. Classification (NCBI taxonomy): domain Eukaryota; kingdom Fungi; phylum Ascomycota; class Pichiomycetes; order Serinales; family Debaryomycetaceae; genus Candida; species Candida sp. Y128-05E. The sequence goes on along the minus strand of JAXQKE010000028.1, from coordinate 15,269 downwards.
GAATAAGTTCTGGACGAAGTGGAATACCTATTATGGGTTCTTGAACTGGGAAGAATCTACCAAACCGTCTGTAAGCAAATGGGTCAGATTGGTGGTTTACCTTGCAACAAGAAACGATAAATCAGCAATGATATATTTCTTGAACAACTACTGGGAGAAATCGTCTTCCGTAACCAAATCAGTTGTTCATGATTTACTAGAAAACAATCAACAATTCGAATCTGATTCCGAAAGAGTTGCGTTTAAAATTGCCATGAATCAAATTTTAGACGTTGTCAATCAAGGTGAGAAAGTTGATAATTATAAGAATGTAACTGATGTGGTTAAAAGTTTGTAAATAGATTGGAATATAGTATATATAGTAAGAACAATGTAAATAACTAGATATATAGTAGTATTGCCCTGTTAAGTTGTGCTCATCATATCTGTATTCAATTAATTCCCAAAGAGGAAAGACCTCCGAACCCGACGCGTTGGGATGGAAATTTAAACTTTACTGGGCCATTAGATATATGAACTATGATGCCTTCCGAAGATACAATACTACAATTGCGACAGCAGATCAAGAATTGGGAGTATGAGTTCCAAAAGACCAACCAACGAGTTCCAACCAGATTGGATATAAAAGCTAATGCTAAAATTTCAAAACTTTACAAGACTTATAGATATGTTCGAGAGAATAAACCAGAAAAGAAACCAGTTCCGGAGTCACCAAAGGGTATAAACATAGACTTGGATGACAAATTAGTTGATGATGTTTCTGAAGAAGAAAGGGATGATTTGGCTAATTTTACTGAACTTGGTCCTACTCCACAAGCCAATGGAAAGGTATTATCAATCTTGGATCTACGAATGACACCTCCACAGTCGTCGCCATTAAAGCGGAAGCTGCAGAATATAGAAGATGATGTTTTCAAAACTCCAACAAAAGCTAAAGTGGTTAGTAATCCTGGTACTGCCAAGTTGTCCATATCGCAACAATTGATGTCTATTGCTAATAAAACTCCTACAAAGACTCCAAAACAAGCTATAGCAGAGACTCCTAGTTATTTAGGGCGGGTTAATAATCGAAATTTTGACTTAACAAGTTCACCAACTAAATTCAAAATTCCCATATCTCCATCAAAATTAACAACACCAACTAAACCTCCACCTCAATTGAATTTCCTGGTGTCACCATCTCCATTGAAACTGCATCGTTTTATGAGTAAGAAATTATCCCAAGTGTTTAATGATTTCAAGGCAATTCAGCAAGATAAACTACACTTGCAAATAGATGAAGAGTTTGATAAAGAGTTTGAGGTTGAGGTTAAGGAGGAAGAATTACCACAGGTAGACGAAACCGACAAGCCGAGGAAGAAACAGAAAACTCAAAAGAGATCGACAAGAAGATGGAAAATTAAACCTAAGGAAAGCGTCAACGATGGTGAGGATGTGTTGCAGAGTAAAAATCTTCACTCGGAAATGGAAAAGATTCAAACTGAAACTGTTGACACTTTGAAAAACTTAGGTAAATCAGATGAAGAAAGTGAATCTAGTGAATCAGATGAAGAGTATCATCACCAGGATTTATCAAACACAAAAGGCATGGTGAAACAACTGAGAAATAATTATAAACGATTAAAGATTAATGATCCTCGTACAAAGAGATTCAAAAACCGTCTCCGGAGATAGCATGTATTATAAATATTGCATACATAATAATGAAAACATATATAATCAAGACATAATCATGATGGCATGCTAGCTATCAAATCGATATCGTCGGTAGCCGTAGGGAATTGTAATCTCGATTTCATATCTTTCATATTCGATGCCCCTGTAATAAACGAAGTTTTCGATTGGATATAAACAGGTTTTTCCCATTTCATTTGGTCTTGGTTGTAATCCCAAGTATTTTTTGACATGACATGTTCTGATTTCAGTTTTGTTTTATTGACCTCTTTCTCTAATTGTTTAATTTCGTCGTCACTTTCGTCATTGTCATGATCACTGCCATCTTTATTATATTTATCATTTTCCACCATGGTTACTTTGCCATTCTTGATAACCATTTCCACAACTTTCGACCCTCTACCCGATCTCGAAGCCTGGGTTGTTTCGTATTTTCGTAATTGTTTTTGTTGCTTTTTCAATTGTAAAGCTCGTTCTAGTGGAGATAACCAGATGTTCGAAGACGAAGAAGTAGGTAATTCGAAATCGGAAGCACGGTCAATGATTTTGGTTCTTTCGGCTCCAGTGTCCTGGTAATCCAATAGAGTGTTCAATCTTTCTTGAGCTTTTATCAAATCGGCATCAACATCTTTAATGGTTTCATAATGTTTCAACTCTTCTTGCTGTTGATCCAATTCTTGTTGTTTCTTTTGTAGGGCTTCTACTTTTTCCTGTTGTAATTTTCTTTCTTTTTCAACTTTCTCCAACGCTTTTGCCTGGGCATCCCAAAAGCTACCAGGACCAGTTGTAGAAACTGTAATCTTTTTGGGTTTCCTTGTAGTCGGCGCTTCTTGGATTGCCTTGTTGGAGATATTTTCTTGTTTATGGACCAAACCTTCCTTTTCTTGTTCCAAGATATTTTTAATCTCTTGTTTATCTTTACTAGTTAATAATTCATGATTACAATATGAACAAGGTTGTAATCCTTCTTTAATACAAATAATTTTGCCACAATTCAAACAATTGGGGGCAACTTCAAACAAAGGATGTTTTGTGGCCATACAGTTACAGTACCGCCTTACTGCAGAAGATGTGTCGATATGAGCTAGATCCAAGTCATTTAGAGCTGCTTCGACATCTTGCAAGTTGGTTAAATTTTTCTTTTTCGATTTTTTGATTTGCTGAGTGTTTAACTGATTCGACGGTTTCAAATCCAACAACTCGGAAGTAGTTGTAGAAGTTTTATTCGATTCTAATCGACCTTTTTTCGTACTTTCGGCCTGCTTTGATCCAGTTGAACCCCAAGCACCGCTTTTGGTCGACGTTTGATTTGAGGTAACTATTGGCGATGCTTTAGGTTTGCTTTGCTTATTATGATTCGATTTCGTCACTTTTGAATCCTCTTCACCCTTGAGTTTCATGAAATTCCCAACAAATTCCAAGGAAACTTCAGACTCTCCCAATATACCCAAGAAATGGTTTTGAATTGCTTCATTTTTAGGAAGACTTAAAGCGTATTCCACCAACTCTCGACATGACTCCTTGTCCAAAGGTATGATGTCTGCAATGGCACTCTCAGCATAGTTTCGTAGCTTCTGGTATGTCGCCATGGTTTGTAGAAAATAGAAAAAATTAGTGATTATATTTCTTTAAGAATCTAAACTTTTATGTATGGAAAGTGCCCTCGCATAATTGAAAAATCAACATTTGATAAAATAATTTACCAAAACAATTTTGATACTTTGTAAATTGCTAAGCTAGAACGATTCATGGTCATTTTGCTAGTTACTTATTGCTAGGTTAATACAGTTGATACTAAATTAAGAGATTTCACCCAGTGGAATAGCATCAGAATTGAAGAATCAATTGATCAAACATGAGTTTACCTTTCCATCTTGGGTACAATTATACACCATTTCCACCGACTGGAAGTCAATCAGAGGCTACCGGCGACAGCGTCACGCCGGGAGGACTGTCGGCTACTCCGATGACAGATCAGCAACAATCAGTGCAAAATCAATCGAATCAGTCCCAACCACTGCAGCAGCAATCATTGCAGCAGCCACAACCATTTTATTTCCAGAATCAATTCCCGAACCCCCAGTCATTCGCACCACAGGGGGTACCACAATCTCATCGAATAACACCATCATTCTCCCAATCACGTACGAATTTGATAAATCCCGATCCACTGGTTGTTGATGAGCCTCGAAGCCAATATTATGATCGTTTAGGTGGAGCAAGGTTGGCACAGGGTATACTGACACAACCGATTCCACCTCCGATGGATTCTCTGCTTGGTAGTATCCCACCCGCTCAACAATTACAACAATCGCAGCAACCGGGATTACCCATGATGTTTTCCCAGCCTATGCAAGTACCTATAGATCAGTTTCCTCAACCATTTCAGCACCAGCAATTCCCTACTTATCCCCCTTACTTGAATAGTAATCCTAGTGGATATCAATATGTTCACCCATACGGGATGAATCCCGTTCAAAAACAATTCCCTCCGGGTTATCAAAAGAACTTTAATGAAATGTACAATGAACCAGCCGTAACAACTCATTTCAAACCTACTAAACCGAAAAAGAATTCTAAACCAAGAATTAATAAAATTCAAAAATTGGATTTGCCAGTTAAAAAGCCAGACCAAAATAGGAGAAAGGTGTTGATGGAAAATATTGGCGAGTTCCTGTTGGAGGATTTGTATCAACATTTCCAAGACGTTTTGAAAATTGAAAAACCGAAATCTTCACCACCAGGACTTTTCCAGTTGAAATTGAAAAATGAGTTAGAATGCCAATTGTTCGACTTGTTTGTTAATAATTTATCTAATTCAATTGACATTTTCTTACCCCAACGGGTATTTCAAAAAATCATTCCTGAATTGGCATTATACGATGAAACCAATATGATTACTGATTCAATATTTTGTTTAAGTGCATTAATGTTACAACGTATTCGACCTGACAAATTGGAACCATCAGTCCCCATCAAATACTATCATCAATGTATCAAATCTATCCGTCACTACCTAAGTATGCCAGGAGTCGAAGCCAACGAAGGTATAATATCTCGATGCTTATTAAGTACAATCTTATTATGTATTTATGAAATGTTTTTCGTGGCCATTGATACCACATACGTCAAAGGAGCTTCCAGTTTGTTGGTTTCTATCATCTTGAAAAGATCGAATAAGAAAAATTTATTGAGAGAATCGCCATTCCATGAAATTTGTTTCCTAGCCATGTTCATCTGTGATTTAATCTTATCATTGAAATTCAATTTACCTTCAATGTATTCTATTGAAAATTTCTGGAAGCCATTGGATCCAGAATATTTTGAATCGTTTGAAACTTATTCGAACAATACCAATGATGGGATAAGATCAGACAATGAAAAAGATGAAGAAGAAGCGAAAATCACCAGCAATACCGAAATTACTGACGATGAAGATGAAAAGTCAAATTTTGTTGATGCATCACCAAGAATGGAAATTAGAGATTTGAATTTTAATATTTTACCAAAACAAAGTACAATTTGGTGGTTTCATAAAACGTTTATAAACCTCTCCTTCATCAATGACTATAATAACGAAGCTGAAGTCATAACAAAAGAAGATTTTGAAATGAATAAACCATTCCAAAGGTATTTACAGTTAAAAAATTTGGTCGAAGATTATGATAACTCATTACCAAGCTCTTTAAATCCAATAATTTATAAACCTATTAACCATGAAAGATTATTCCCGGTAATTTACTTTAAGGATGAATTGACAGCTATAATTGGTTTAAACGCAAAGTTATCTAAAGTTGCATTATACGAAGCACTAGTCTCAAAAAATAATACTAAAGATCCAATGGTGATTCAAGAATTGAACAAATATCCAGCCAATTATTCGAAAAAGATTTGTAAAGATATAATTGGTATAATGAAAACTTATGATGGAAACAGAAATGTTTGGTCGAATAATATTCATAGTATTAGACGAGTCGCCAAGTATATTCATGATGAACCAGCAGAATTTGAGGAGTTCACAAAGTTAGTAAACAAGATCATTGCCACATGTCATTTAAAATTACAACATACTATTGTTTAATGGAGTTGTGTTAGTGAAATTCTGTTAGAGGAACATATTTATATGCTTTGTGTTGCTTCTCCTCTGCGTTATAAATCATTGCGTGGATCTTAATATCTTTTGTTGAGATACTAAGTTTAGACAGAATGGTGCCTGGATTTTCGTAGTAATAATAGTGATATTTTTTTATACAATTCTGTTCCCCTTGCTTCTCGGTGAATGTTGGCTATAATTATCTATTCATGATCCCCCTTTATACTTTCCGCTAATCATGTTGATCATGTTGCACATTACCTAATTAGGCAAAACCTACTTATCTAGTTAAATATATAGTAATCAATATATTCTATGTATACACTGTTTCAATCGTAGGTGATGTCTCGATAGTTTATACATAGTCATTTACCATATGAGCCAATTTAGCTTTAGCCAATCTAATAATCATGAGCTACGTAGATCTTTCAATTTAAACCGGAGCCATATGAGCATCCTCATTTACTGTATACTGTCTAGAGAAATCTACTAAATTCCCCATCATTATAGATAAAGTAACCCTTAACCAGAACTGCAAATTATTATTTATTATTTGCAAAATTTGCGTTAAATTGAATTTTAAGATCAAACAAGTGAATAACAATAGTCATTTTTGTGTATATGATAGAGAGAGAAATACAGATACGATTAAATGGTGCCTCTGGGTTTTGAAACCTAATCACACCAACATTTTTCGAAATTATATCAATTGGTGTATCGAAGTGAGTAACAACCAATACCAGTTGTGGTATTGGCGCAAAAAAAAAAAAACATTCTACCATTGTTCATTGGTCGAGAGAAGGGCAATTGTTGTGAGGAAAATATAAAATCCTTTTAGTATCTTATACTTTTAACGATCAAGCGTGTGAACACATGCTGTGCTGACGAGCAATTGTGGTAAATGCACATGTAATTTTTTCATCTTTGGAAACTACACGTGATAGCGTAGCTCGACAAGATACTAACCATGCATTTCAAATAGTGCACCAGAAATGAGTCAATGATACGATTACATTTATTGCCAATTCTGGCAAGGTAAACTAAATATACATATAATCATCCACCCAACAATAAAAACTTTGCCACGTCATAAAAATATCAGCAATGTATCTTGGCGTATCTGCATGAGAAACATTCTTTGCATGGAATAAAAATAGCGCAATTTTTTCAAAGTAACGTTACACCTCCCTAAAAAGTGATTTAAACGAGTTCGACAAGGGGTAAATACCAAGAGTAGCTTCATGTATATCACCACGACGTGAAAACTACAATGACTCATACCAATACCTAAATATACTTAACTTTATGGATGTAAACCTGCCAAGTAACTAATTTTATCACGAGGTACGGCATTAATGCAGCAACATTTGGTGGTGTTACTATAGTAGCAAGCAATCGAAGAATAATTGGAGAAAGGCGTAGATGTAATCATGGGCTGATCTTCTCTTCTATTCTCTTTTGATCATTGAATCTTCTCCTTTGCCTTGTTTCATACCATTTGTTCAATCTTACCACCTTTTAAAACAATTTCCTGCATATTGTCCAGATTTTGTTCATTTAAATAAGGATCAATTGTGGTGTTGTAAAAGTTCCTTGGTAATTATGTCCTTAGATCTAAGGGAGTTAAGACAGAGGTTTAAAGATGGAGTGGAGTGCATGGAGGTGGAGTACCAGTTGGTGGATGAATTGGTGAAAAAAATACTAGATATTGGTTCTGGTATGGGAATTGGTGTGGGAGGTGGTGTTGGAAGTGGAAATGCAATTGGGGAGAATATTACCAGCTCTGCTGGTGATACGCTCCCTGACTCTTCTGATACAGCTGGTATGCAAAATCTACCTCGACGTACTACATCTACGGGGTTTGAATCTGATGTGTCTACTGGTCCTAGTTGTGGAGTTAAGTCAAACGCTTCTGGCGCCGATGAAACATTGTCTGATATACCTACATGCCATGCTAATTTACCCTCTGGTATGAAGTCAATTGACGCTGGCGGGTCGTTAAGTGTTACTGCTGGCAGCCACAATTCGGGCCGAACTGGTGAATCTGCGGGCTTGGCATCTGGTAATCACATTGATCTAATTGGCGAAAGTGGCATAAAAAGTGCAATTGAAGCAGTGTCTGATGAGTCCAGTGGGTCTATTAACCCAAGTCAGTCGAATATTTCCAATTCAGCCAGTCAATCTGCACTAGGTGCAGCTGATATTGCTGGTAATGGCGACTCCACAATAGTAACTGGTTTCAAATCTAGTAACTCTTCAACCACAATCACTGGGACTGGTGACGAGAACACTGATATAAATCTCCTTCTTTTAATCATTAGTAATATACTATTGGTAAACCGAAAACTAAAGCAAGACTATTTTAAAGATATTTATTCTCAGGATTTATTACAATTCTTAGCCAAATATGTTTTTCAGTTGGTACCCGAAAATACTTATCATCAATTTGCAACTCATAAGAAAAGTTTGACTGAAAAAATTTCCAGTAAAATTAATGTCACATTAGGGAAAATTGCATCTAATTTGAAACGGAATTCATTAAACAATCGGAGCATTGATGAGAGAAGACTCAGTAGAGACGAACGAGAAAAACTTTTAAAATTAGAAAAAACCAAAAGTCATGATAGAAAAAGCGTTGATGGGAATATTGATGATAACCCAAAGTCAAGAAGATCGAGTAATGAAAAATTCAAAAAGTTTGAAAAATTGTCTACTATAGATAATGTTTCTACAGGAAATATTAAAGATAAGAAACTTGATGAATCCAAGGATAAATCAAATCAACCGGATGAATTGAAAAACGATACCCCTTCATCAAAAGAAACAGTCGTCGATAAGGCTATTCCTAATGATTATTCGTTTGTTAGAGAGACAACCCCCACATTAAATGTATCAAACTCAAATAATTCTCAACAGTCTTTAACCAATTCAAATACCCCATCAACTATTGCCGTGGAAAATAAATCAGAAGACAAAATGAAGGCACTTAATCTATCAAGAGATGCTACATTGAATTCAAATAGTCAGGTGAATTATAATAATTCAATCCTTTTGAGAAAAGCAGAATCTCCATCAGTTGAATATTTTAATTTGAAAAAAATGGAAACAGCAGCTACACCAGAATCACCAAATACCTATTCTAGTATCTTGAAAGCAACTTCGAATTTAAGTATTCAGTATACTCAATCTGATATCCAATCAAGTATGAAGACGTTACCCCAACCCTTGATGAAATCTTCGTCAACTGTCAATTCTAAAAATCATTCGCCTATAACTTCAAAATTTCCATGTCCAAGTTCAAGGTCTGATACTAATTTATTCTCCAAATTTACTCATAATACTCCGAAACAATTAGATAGAAGTGGTTCAAATCTTTCTTCGGTTGATCCAATCGCATGTGCATTGGGATCAAGTTTACCCAACTCCAATTTATCTAATCCAAATTTAAAAGTTGAAAGCTCCAGTGAACCTGAATTGAGGTATACAAGCACAGAAGGGGCTATTAATACGGTGAACACCAAAGGTTCGTCATTCTCATTACAATCTCGTAACTCAAGGGATACCGCAGAATCGGATAATAGTTTACATGACGTTAACCTTGAGTCCTTAATACCAGTTTATCGATTAATATTTTTGATTTTATATGATGAGGTCAATGAATTAGACGAATTAGTTTTGGAAAATACGGACAAAGCATTGATTAAAGGATTGAATTATTGTTTAAATGATAGTTTCGATCCAAGCGACTTAAACTACTTCGAGAACTTCTCTATGAGTCAAAAGAATTCATCGTCATCGGTTTTGATTGAAGCTGATCTGGAATACAATGATCATTATAGTATGCAAAACCATGTTTTAGCAAATTGTCATCCTCAAGATCAATATCATGTTTTAGCGACTATTGAAATATTAAAAGGTTTATATTCATTTTATCACAAACATCCAGACTATATCAAGCTGGGAATAACTTCATTACCATATTTAATGAGACTGGTTATTCTGTTGAATGATACTTCCTTAATAATTGATTCTAATCAACATTTATTATTGAACAATTTAATAAATGTTATTACCATCATATTAACAAACTCGGGTAATGTTGAATATTATAGTTTACCCATTTATCAAGCTTTCTCAAAAACATTGATGAGATTAGTTCATCACCGGTTGACGAATTATTTAGATGATAAAGAAATTGAAATCAATGATCTTTCAAGTTTGTTCATCTTAATAACCTACTTGACAACAGAGTTTAGAAGACATACATGTCGATTTGCATTGAAAACATTTCAAAAGAACATGATTCCGACAGAATTGGATAATATCCCCGTTATTTATACCCAGTGTTTGCAATTGTTAACACGTCGTAGTGGACTGTTGGATGGAAGGCAAGTCATAAAAGATCAAATGACACTAAGCAAATTGAAGCATTTGATTTACGAATGTTTCTTTGAATTATCTTGGAGACCAAATCAAAAAGAACACTATGAAAGGTTTTTAGAATGCGTGGGTTATTTGAATGCAAAAACCTATGTGTTGAATAATCATACTGATATTCCATCCGTGATTGGTGTTGGTCAATATCAACAGCCATTGTATTTCACGGTTCCTACTACCGTCACTGAGAATGAAAAGTTAACTAATCCATTGGCAATCAATGAAAGTCTCAAGGATATATTGAAAAATCATGATGAAAATCCAACTGGGCTGGATATGACAGAAGAAGAAAAAGTAGCGGAAGCAGAAAAGCTTTATGTCATTTTTGATAGGATGGAAAAAACTGGTGTTTTTCAAGACTTTAAAAATCCTATCAGAGAGTGGCAACAACTGGGTCGATTTGAAGATCTTGATGATCAGTCAGATGACACCTAGATTAAAATAGAATAGCATTAGAATAATACAAAAATTAATATCAAATAATTCTCTGATATCTTGTACTTTGTCAAGTATTCATGTAAATTTTCTCTTAGTGGATCAACGTCAGATCTTAATTCAATCAACTTGAGTACAGAAATTCTACAACGCAATAGTACTTGATACTTGAAATGTCAGTGTATATTATTTTTTAGATAAGAAATGAAAACAATAGAGGAGTTCTAGCTATTCTATTTTAAAACTTTGTTTGCTAATTGCAAAATAAGGGCCGATCTTGAAGGAATGTAAACAAACATTGAGTTTCCTCTGTTATTCCATGATTCTGGGTTGGTGAAATATTGAATTGGTTTACCTTCAGCATCCAATTCTTCAACTCTACCATGACCGCCAAATTCTTCTTTATCGGAGTTGAGCACGACTTGATAAGTACCTGGGGTATCAACACCGACTTTATAATCAGCGTATGAATTGGAGTGATGGAAATTGAAAATAAACAATAATCCGTTCCTTTCAAACACCAAGACTTTGTCACCTTCATTTTTCAAGGAGACGTAAGCTTGAGGAGTATCCAATACACCATAATTTTTATCGACGCTCAACATGGCAGCATCGAAAGCAAATAATTGTTTATAACGTAACAAATCGTCATCAATCAAATTGAATTGTCTTCTAGCGTAGTGGTATGATTCTTGGTTACCGACTCTTGGGAAATCTAACCACTCAGGGTGACCAAACTCATTACCTTCAAAATTAAGGTAACCTTCACCACCTAACGAGAAAGTGATTAATCTGATTAATTTATGTAATTGCATACCACGATCAATGACCTCGGTTCTTTCTGATAAAAGAGACATATTGGTATACATTTCTTTATCCATTAACCAGAAGGCTATACTTTTATCACCGACTAAAGCTTGGTCATGAGATTCACAGTAAGTGATACATTTTTCACCATGTCTTCTATTGGTTAAGGTGAAGACAATATTGGCAATATCCCATTGGTCATCAGATAAATGTTTCAAGATTTTAATCCACATATCAGGGATAGCCATGGATAATCTGTAATCGAACCCAATACCACCGTCCTTGATTGGCAAACACAATGTGGGCATACCACTGACATCTTCGGCGATTGAAACGAATTTGTAGTCTTCTTGTTTACCAACTTGGCCAAACAATTCATGGGCCAACATTAAGTAGGTCAAAGTTTCCTCTTCGACCCAGTCGGGGTTGAAGTATTCATTGTAGTCCCCAGAAAAGCCAAAAGATAAACCATGATGTTTGTACAACATTGAGGTGACACCATCGAATCTAAAACCATCAAATTGGTAAGTATCAAGGTAGAATTTCAAATTCGATAACAAGAATCTTAAAGTTTCGATATTTGAATAATTGAAAAGACGAGAGTCCCATAAATCGTGGTTACCCTTGGCACCACCATGGAATAAGTAGTAGTCTGTACCGTTGAACATATTTAAACCATCATCCACATTTTTCGACGAATGGGAATGGACAACATCCAAAAGGACTTGAATACCTAAGGAATGGGCAGTATCAATCAATTCCTTCAAGTCTTCAGGAGTACCGAATCTTGAAGAAATGGCAAAGAAATTGGTAACTTGATAACCAAAAGAAGCATAATATGCATGTTCCATGATGGCCATCAATTGGATAGTGTTGTACCCTAACTTAGCAATTACAGGTAAAACATTATGAGTGAAGTTTTTGTAAGACCCAATAGTAGGTTCGGGAGTAGAAATCCCGACGTGGGCTTCGTAAATTCTGATACCTTCCTTGTTGTTGAATTTAGGACGTTGATGCTTGAATTTATAAGTAGCGGTAGGATTCCAGAATCTACCTTCGTAAATGAAACCATCTTCCTTAGCAGGCTGGGTAGCTCTTTGTACCCAAGGGTCCAAACGATGAATAACTTCACCAGTAGGTAATTTCATAGCAATTTTATACCTAGAATCATGAGGAATAGCAAACTCACCTTTGATAGCAGGAATGGTCAAAGACCATTTACCATAATTATCAACCTTTTGTAAAGGATGACTATCGATATTCCAATCGTTGAAATCACCAACCAAAGAAACAGCTTCGACATCAGGAATATATTGAACTATAGTAATAGATTTATCGCCATTAGCATGAATACCGTATTTCTTATAAGAACTAGCGAACTCGAGCAACGATCCTTGGTTTGAATCGATATCTTTTAAAGCATTTCTAAATTTCAATTGTCTATCAATCAAAGGTTGCTTGTATGGTTCAAGATAAGAGTCTAAATCCAAAGCGCCCTTCACAAGTTGGGAATTGTCAGTGTTAGACATAGTACCAGATGAAATTATTTAGTTTAAAAGAAAGAATATCAACTAATGCCTTGCTATTTATCAAATAATCCAATTAAATTCTTTGGGGGTCAACAACTCTCCAGCCATTTTATTTTTTTATTTTGTGGGGGCATATGCGGCGGTAAAAATAAGGAGATTGGCAGTAGAATTGGCGGTAGCTCTAGCGAGAAGGAAAGGAGACCAATCATAAGAGGGATATAGATGTATGTTATAAAGAATATACACTAGAAATGGTTAAATGTTCAGTGGTTACCGTTCAATAGCTACTACCCAACCAAAACATTCCCCAGCAAAAGATAAAAATTAAGTTGGGTTGCGTTTTTGTACACGGAGTACATTGGTACGGGTTAACTATTTGGAGTACACCGATAAAAATATATAAAAAAAAATTCAAGTTCGTATAATTTATCTAAATCGCTGATTTAATATTCTATCTACCCCTGCTTCTTCGTACTCTTTTTTGGTTACCCACATCTGGTGGAAAGTACCCAAACTCGATAAAACACTCCCCCCAATCCAGGCTTGATTTACACGCTCACTCGAATTACCTACGGCATGGAGACGGATTTTCAAACCTGGGTTGCTATTACTCAACTCATTGTATAAACGCTCTGTTAATTGTGACATTAATGATAATCCCCCAGTAACAATAATATTATGCGCCACTGCCGCCCGTAAATCAATGTTGATTGTGCTTAAGGTGTGAGTGATTAATTGGGCGACACCGCGAATTTCTGTCTTGGCGGTGGAGTTTTCACTACCGTCAGCACTATCTGGTGGTGGTGTCGACTGGACCGATTCATTTTTCCTCACCCGTTTCAATGGTTTGTAATCATTGTAGGTATTTTCCAAGGATAATTCTCCATTTTCCAGAGGATACTTGTTGGCAAATTGAGAATCATCTTCGAATTTACCTAATTGAGGATGGAAAAGAGAGTCGGCTAATTGGAATCTTTCTAAGCCCAATTCGATTGATTGTCCTGTAGGTAACTCGAATAATCTCTTATACAGATCTTGGTTGTAAAATTCCTTAATCTGCGTTTGTTGTTGTATATTACTCATTAATAATGACCTGTCGGGGATTTCCAAGACCGTTTCCTTAAATTCATGCCATACTTTTTGTTTCTGATACTCTTCAAATGATTGCGTGATGTTTTCAAAAAGCGGCTGTCTTAAAGTATATTTTGGTTCCTCGGGGAATATCGACGCCAGTTTAGACTTAACTTTATATTTCGATTCAAATTGAACCTTTTTCTTATTTAATAATAAATCTTCAATTTGATCGTTGATGAATTGCCCTCCGTAGTGAGTTCTTACCGAGTGTTTCATTAAAGAGATACCATCAATCACGGGAGTGACACTGATCGAATCATGACCTATATCTACCACCAAACAGTTTGGTCTTCCTTGTTGGAAAGATACACATGTAGGGGTCTTGGCCAAGTATAATGCTGGAAATTGGAAGTTTTCATAGAAATTTTCAATTAAAGTCTTTCTGTAGCTCGACTCACTCCAAATGGGTTCCGTTATAAGTATTGGTTGATCTTGATAATCAATCTTCATCACAGACTGGAAGTAATGCTCGTACTGCTCTAATGCTGCATCCCAATCAGTAATTATCGAATCTTTCAATATAGGTTTAATATCATAATTGGCTCGTGGAATGTTTATCGATTCTCCAAATATTCTCTTTGGTTTACCATCTATTTCCATAGATTGTTCACTGGGTGTAGCGTAAGAGGATTCAGTAATGATTTTGGGAAAATCATCCCCAGCATATCCGATTCTCGTATGGTAAGAGCCTGGATCTAAAACTATGGCATTTATATCATCTCCACCGTAAACAGTAGCACTATTAGAAGCCATTTTCCTATTTAAATCTCGTGTTATTCACCTTATTCTAACCTGGCTTCCATTGTTGTTTGAAATATTTCAGATGTTGGTACTGCAGATAAATCAGTTTTCATATTTTTCTAGCGCGGTGAGGCTCTCTGTAGAATTAGAACCGGATCTGGCCAATTCAACCCCATGTTTAGATTATTAATGGAATACATTATTCGGCCAAACGTATCCTCTACCAAAACGCAATTTGATCAATGTTTTGCTATTGTATGTTGTTTGCTTATTATGTGACAAAGAGGTACTGATGTTATACCATCTACAATATACTCTACAGCACATTATTCGCTTTCCTTATAATTTCGCTCATACTTTTGACTCTACAATTACATTATTCGCTTCGCTCATAATGGGTCTTCAATAACTTATTAATT